>QTSX02007337.1:0-124164 GCA_014839935.2 Entomophthora muscae | reverse complement strand
TATTCTATTCATTCTCGTCCTTTCTATTAGACTGCTGTCTTCCCCAATCAAATACTGAACTATAATTGGTTCAGTTGCAGCAAAGTTGAAATTTATTGTATGATTGAACCCATTAGTTCTGAACTGAACAATTTTTGTTTATCTCAACAGGTTGTAAAACTACTGTATTTAATAGTGCATATAACTTTTATTATATTTTAATTACATTAAATATAACAATACTCTACTGATTTACATATATAATTCTAAATTTTAGCGTGTAATATATATTTTATTTTGGCCTCTAATAGTATTTAACTTAGTCTAAAAAATAAAATAAAATAAAATAAATACTAATATTCATAAACGTATATATTGGGTACGCTGGCTTAAAATCTTAACCAAATACATCAAATTGATGATTGAATTCAACATTTATCCTGTCCTTGTACAAGCAGCCCCACAGCCATAGAATTTGAATCTAATCTTGATATCATTCGAGTCAGATTAAACTATTCCAAACATTCGATCAAGGCTAAAGCGCCTATTCGACTTAAAGCGACATCTCCCTTTAAAATTAAATATTCAAATCCTCATTTAAAATAGAGAACGCTTTTGCATCATTCGAAGCTCAAAGCAGCACTGAACCGAATGACAAAACATCGTAGAGGCTAGATATCAATTAAGGAATTTATTCCCACAAGACTATTATAAAGGCTTAGAATAGGGGTACCTTCCCAACACCAAAGCCTGTGTGGAATCCGGCACCCATGGGCATTTAGTGCTGAGATTACTTCAGCTCTTTAGGAACATAAGATTTAATTTGTTTAGGACTTTTTGTGTATTTACCCTTGATAGTACTCATGTTATATAAACCTATGTTAAACGATTTGGCCCTCTAGCCAAAGATTCTTACCTAGTGTAGAAGCCTGGTTGCAATCTAAATAACTCGCATGTCATAGCATAGTTCCGACTCTTTTCCACTTTTTATAAAGCATAATTTATTTATATTACATCCCTCTAACCTAAAGTTTAGAACTTTTAGGCTAACTTGTTTTTTTGGGTGACTGGACTTTTAGGTAAACTAGGTAGGATGTAAGAATAAAGTCCTTAATTTTTTTGACAAATAATACAGCTTGAATGACAACAAACATTAAAGTGAGTGTTATTCCCAGCCCTATACCTATATCATTTTATTAGATGTGTGGTAAGAGTTTAGTATTATGTAAGGATCTCTGTAAAAACTGTTAAAAAACAAGAGATTAGTTTAGCAACAGCCTAATCAAACCCAAACCGGCTTGCATTTGTAATACTCAGATATTATTAGTATACAGGTGGTTGCCCCGTCCAATGACAGGTATTGTGATGGATTTTATGAGGTTCTCTGGGTCAATGCCAATTTGTGGTAATTTATGCTTATAAAGTATGTGAATTGATGAATGAATCCCTTGTGCACCTCTGTGGTTTATTATGCCAAGTCTGTGCATCATGTCATTGAGATTTGGTATAATTCTTAGTGGTATAAATGGAGGCATTTCCCTTTTTTTTTGTCATCATCATTGTTACTGAATGAAGCTTCATAAGTAGAACTGTGTTTTGTGTACTTTGGCTTATTTAGTAAGATATCCTCTATGGATATTTTAGTATAAAGTTGATTTTAATAAAGCAATTCAATACAATTCTTGTATTTTTAAGCTAGGGTTACTTATCATATGTGTAATTAGATTTCTATTTAAAATGCTTTCTTAAAAGTAAGTTCACTTATATTTATTTAAAATTAAAACTGCATATTCTAATTATAAATAAAAAATAAATCTAAATAAGTGGAGTATCATTATTAAGTTTAGTAAAGCTAAAAAATAATTTCAAATTTAAATGTAATTTTTTAAATCCCTACAAAATGTAGAACTGATCTGTAGCTTTAAATTAAGCTATTGGACATTAAGATCAGCTTAGTATTCACAGAGATATGTTGTTTTTAGTTTTATGTGTTTTTAGAGTGAATTTAAAGGACTCATATTGAGTCTATGTCTTTGATTATGACATGAGCCCAATTCCAGCACTCAACTATATACAGTAGTTTTAAAAGCTATGGTGACAACCAAGAATACTTCAGATTTAAACAAAATGAACTCAGATTTAAGCAAATTCCAACTATCAGTGTAAAATATACACTATGTTAACAGGTATTTCTGGTGTTAATAGACAAAATACGTCAACACAGCAACAAAGTGATCACACTTCAAACAAAAATATTCAAAATACAAACTAAAATATGTCAAATATATACTTCTGGGAAGTATAATAAACAAGATAAAGGGGAAAATTAAGAAGAGAATGATACTTTATTTGATATGAATATATGGTATTATATATGGTATCGTGGAAAGCCACATACTGTCAATATACATCATGTTGGTCATATGGTTTATCTGAGAAATGTTCCTCATAAATCACAAGGCTTATTCAAGTTGTGTTCCTTTTAGGATCTGGATGTTTGATCCCCATAATAGATGGTCAAATGATAGTGGTGCCACCGACTTAATGATTAGTCAGTGAGCCATTCAGTGACTCATCCGGTGAACTACTTGGGGTGTTAATTTCCCAAGAGGGAGTAATCAAAGATGTTGCAACAAATACATGGATTCAAAAACAAAATGGTTTAGTTGACCTTTGGTGTACATATGTTTACTATGTAAATCAGTGACAAAATACACTCACACGTGGTGAGTCAAAACTTAAACCAAAACCAAAACCAAAACACAATAGCAATTCACTATGTAAACAAAATCACTCAAATGTTGTGTGCAACGGATTGTAATCAAGAATAATACCAAGGTATCTAAAATAAGACACACAATCTGAGACGTAAATTTTAAAAATATTGTGTTGGATGCTTAATTTGGCGTAAAATCTGGGAAAATGGGTGGAAATTATTTTGGATATTCTAAAATGGGTGTTATAAACCCAAAAACAACTAATTAATAAATAAAAACTATAATTGGGATATTGAGTGGAGTAAATTCTAATTAGATAACCATATTCAGATAAAAGCAAAAATTGAAACTAGTGAATCACTTAATAGAAATTTATTTGGTATTTTATTAAATTTTAAAATGAAAGGAACACAATAACAGAGTAGTAATGCACCTGTTGTGCACCGTGGTCACAGTTGCCCCCACAGGTGTCAGGGATCCAATCCTGAGGTAGGAAGGAACCTAAGTAGTTTAAAAGAACAGTGGGATGGAAACCCACCAAAGAAGATCCTACAGGAATTCCAACCATCAAGGTATTCACCAAATAACCCCACAATTTATACAAACCCAAGAAGGGAGCAAAATGTGTCAATCCATAAAATACCGCCACATAAGTCAAGACATACCAAGGAGCTCCTGGACAGATCACAGGAGGAGGCAAAGGAGGAGGTTTGGATTTATCACACGTAGGAGAAAACTGATGTTTAGTGTAAAGATAATCCCAAGCTGAAGTTTTGGTGGCATCCTTGACCCGGATATTGGATCCAAATTGACAACAGTCAGCAGCAGGATACCAGAAAGCTAGGCAGAAAAGAAACAGAAGGATTTTCTGCTTCCAATCTATCTGAATGTAAAATTAGAAAACTACTAATTCACCAAGTAAAAAATATAGAAGACCAAATTTATTGATTCAGGAGATTGAAATTGTTAGAACACTGGGAAAAGCCCCAATTCTACTCACTAAATACTTGGGACTTGCTTTGGGGATGTGGAATAATGTGAGGTGTAATTTGGGGTGAATAAATTAACCTATGATTATCCTCTGGTTGGTTACTTTGATCTGGCTGCTGCAAAGCAGACTTCAGAATACAGCTTTCAGCAGCCAAACCTGCTAGTTGAATGAGTAGCAGGATCTTCTGTGAGTTGAGCTGGGTAAGGTTTGAACCAAGTGTGGATCTGATTGGCAAATAATGTCTACCATAATATTTGGGGTTGGTATTTTATTGATTAGGCTTGCTCCATGCTTCTGCTGGACCTCTGTTATTGGAGGTAATTGGTAGAAATACACTTTGATTGGGTAGGAGATGATTACAGAGGCTGCTGTTGCTTTTGGTTTGATCCAGAAGTTTTGAACCTGTAGCGGGACCCACTTTTGTTTTCAAATCAATAGGTAAGCTTGATTCAATCTTAATTACTGATTGATTATTTCTTTTAGAAAGATGATTGCAAAAAGGTTCCACATTTGAATCCAAGAAGTAATTGACTAACTATAAACTGTTTGGATGTTGTTCTTTGTTTAGCTTGTTGGTTTCCCAGTATATCACTCCCATAATCTGGATTTCCCCATTAATGAAACCCAAGGTGAAGATGTGAGGCAGCCAAGGTTGAAACAACAACTTAACTTCTTTGATATGTTCCAAAAGCCAAGAATCCCCTGTATTTACATCATGTTTCATAATCATGTTTAGGATGGAAGAATTTCCAATCCTTACAATTTGTGCATTTAGTTTCCTTCTATTTGGCTAGATTCAATGTGATTGCTCTTTTGGGGCCATTAATTGCTGATTTATTGCTTTTGATGTTGTTGGCATAGTTGATTAAGCTCTAAAAACCTTGGTTTATAATAGAATTTATACTATTATCTAAAGTCCTGCATTTGATTTTGCTTTTGCTTTCAATATATGTTTTTTATCCATTTTAAATGTGGTTTAAAACTGTTTTCATTAATTGATTGGTTGTTGATTGTTGATTCTGCTTTTGCGTTTAAAAATGCACTTTCCTCATTTGTTTTCTTGGGCTCAGTTAACAAAATTATAAGATTCTTGATTTTTTTTCTTTTTTGAAAGGAATGTAATTCCTTACAGTGGGCCAAAGGACAGAGTTCTTGCAACACAAGTGCCTACTCAGGAAAGAGATGGGAGAGGAGAGATTCATAGTGAGTTTGTACTGACATAACCAGTTCAAGGAGCACAGTGTGCAAGGGTGAATAACACCAACCCTTGGGTCTTAAGCTGACCCAGAAGTCTACCAAGGTCACTAAAATCAAGAAAGTTAGAAACAAGGAAGTCAAACTTACTTCTTTTGTGTTTGCCCCTGTATACCGCCAGGAGTTGGTCCCGTCAGCCATGATGTAGAAGGTTAAGCCTGTGCTTGACACCTCATATGAGCCCTACGTCAGTGAAAGCAACCAAGAAGATGTTGAGGAGCCCAAGTATTTCCAAACCGCAGATGGGCAGCAGGTGCTAAAAAAGTTGCTGCGTTCTATAACAAAGTGCCTATGCCCTGTGTTGTTGCTGAGCTGGTGGATTGTCAGGAAGCCAGTCATAGGTAGAGGCATTGGGCGGCTCAGGGTGAGGTGCGGCCAAGCCGGCGGGTAAGGCCCACCATAGAATGGGTGCTAACTTGATAATATAAGATACATAACGCCCGGGTAAGGACCAGGGTCCGGAGTTGGGGACCACAGAATCTACCAAACCTGTCAAAGTAATGTAGAGTACTCCAAACAGTTGGGTAGAGGTGGTCTTGGCTGCAGCAGTAGGTTCCAGCAGGCAGTCTGGTTGTGGGGTTAAGGGAGGAGTCATAGGAACAAAGTAGGCAGGGAGATAATTGTACTTGTCTTTGAACAATCTTGGCGGTCTTTTGTACCACTTTCCTTTGCGTCCTATGTATTTGGTTTCTATAGTCCTGGCCAAGAGGTTGGCAATGAGGATAGTCTCCAAGTTGTACTCTGAATAGGCCAGGTTGGGGGGGGGGTATTCAGTAAAATGCACAGGTCCAAAGGGGGCTCCCGGGGGACAGTATAATGCCTGGGGCAATTTGGCAGGTTGGTCTTGGGGGAGGGCGGCAGCCTGGCGGTCTACTTGACGGGGATTAAGATGGAAGATCACTAAGACTAGATAGGGTAAGATTTGTTCAAACCAAAGGTTCATAAAACTTTGTTATCAAAAATGACAATGGGGTCTTTGCTGTACCACCAGGGTTTTTATACCCTGGGACTTTGCTTCTTTGATTTTTGCAGGGTTCAGGTTTGCAGACAAGGCACTGGCGGGACGTGGGTCTTGGCTTGGGGTCTCAAGGGCGGCAGATCCAGGTTGTGCCTGTTCTGGCAAATTGGAAAGGTGACACTTTGTTTTGCTGCCACTGTTCACTATGTCACCTGAGTAGTCCAATTGCACTACCCCTTCTGGGCAGGAGACTGGCAGTTGCTGGTGGTCATTGGCAAGGTTAAAAATAGGTTTTGTCTTAACCTCCTTAAGGCAAGCTGCAACCTCTGCATAGGTTTGGGTCTTTGGTGGCTCCAGGTTGGCATCAATCTGATGAACATTTGGGGAATTGTCTCTGGGAGGCTGGCAGGTCTTGGAGTAACTTGTTAACTTGGGTTTGCAATTTAACAAGTGGGCGGTCTCCCGTCCACTTTGTGTGACTCAAGTAGTCTTTGGAGGGTCCTCTGTAGTAGGCCGGCAGAACGCGGAGTAATTTACTGATTTGAGCCCGTCTTTTAACAAATTGACGGCTCCTGGACTGGTCTGGAGGGTTGGATCTGCCTCCTGGGAAATAGGGTTTAACTCTTGGGTTTCTCAATACAAGTATTAAAATGTCATTCATGACATCATCCCCTTCCTTCCTGGCCTTCTTCTCAAGGTATTGTTGGATTGCTAGTTGGGTGTTGGGTAGGTTGCTTAATGGTTCCCAGGTGCTTTCCTCAGGTGGGTATCCCTTCCACTTGATGTAGTACTGGAGAGCTTTATAGTGGGTACGGTCTCTATGAACATATTCAACTTCATATTCTTCAGAGCGTCCTACTTGGATGGGAGGGGGTTCAGTCTTGAGTTTCTGGTGGGGGAGCAAGTTCCCCTCTTTCTTGAATAGAAGCGCGCGGTGGAAGATGTTGTGTATTTTCCACAAGGGGGGTAATTCTAGTTCAAATGCTACTTCACCCACTAGTTTGGTGATCTTGTAGGGGCCACTTCTTCTGTGGGCTAACTTCTAACAGGGAACAGTCAGAGGCACATTTTGAGAGTCCAGATAGACTTTGTCCCCTACCTTCAATGGTTTCCCAGGAATTCTCTTTTTGCCAGCAAAAGCCTTATAAGTCTGGACAGCGCAGGTCAGGTTCTTAAAATAGGTTTGTTGGGTGTCGTGTATCTGTTCAATCCAGGTTTGTCCTGACAGGTTTATTTCATTACTGCCAATACTGGGATCCCAAGCTGGGTCAAATCCATAATTGGCCTTGAAGGGGGACATTCCCATGGAGGCGTGGTCTTTACTGTTGTAGGCATACTGTGCCATGGGTAGCATCTCAGCCCAGTTATCCTGGTTGGCGTTGGCATAGCATTGTAGGTATTGTTCAAGTATCTGGTTCACACGTTCAGTCTGGCCGTCGGTCTGTGAGTGGTAGGAGGTTGATACACAGCGCTTTACCCCCAAGTCCTTCATCCCCTGAGTCCAGTATTTGGAGGTGAATTGTGGTCCTCTATCAGTGATGATTTCCAACAGAGTGCCATGTTGAGTTAGGATGCGGCCGTGGAAATGTCTAGCCGTCTCTGCAGCAGTGCAGTGAGTGGTGGTAGGGACAAAATAGGACATCTTAGTAAACCTATCTACCATGACCAGGATGGCATTAAACACATTGGAGGGAGGCAGTTCTACAATATAGTCCATTGAAACGGACTGCCAGGGCCCCGCGGGTATGTCCAGCGGTCTTAGCAGGCCTTCAGGTTTGGATCTATGGGTTTTGGTTCTTCCACATGTCTCACAGCCTTTGATGTAGGCGGCCACATCTTTGTCCAGTTGGGGTCAAGCATAATTCTTCTTGATTCCTTGGAGTGTCTTGAGTCTGCCAGGGTGGCCGGCCATCTCTGAGTTGTGATAGTCAATGAGTACTTTGGTCCTTGTTTCACCTTCTGGTACATAGATATGGTTGTGTAATAGCAGGGTGGATCCTTTCAGCAAGAATCCTTTCTTGTGGTGGCAGCTCTCTGGGTCTGAGGTCAAGTCAGCAACAAGGTCCGCTGAGTATTTGTCTTGTTTCTGCGCCTCAATTACGTCAGGTTTGCAGGCCATGATTTTCATGTACATCAGTTGGATGCCTAGGCTGGCCGGGTTGAGGAGTACATGTGTGTTGTGGTCCTTAGTTTCTGTAGAGGAAGGAATCAGATCAGCTCTTCTACTCAGGGCGTCAGGTACCACGTTCACCTTCCCAGGCTTGTAGTCAATGGTCAAGGTATAGTCAGCCAGTTCCAAGGCCCATCTGGCCTGCCTCTGGTTTAGCTGTCTGGGTTTAAAGAAGTAAACCAAGTTCTTGTGGTTGGTTAAGACTTTTACTGGAAATTTGGCACCACATAGGTACCAGCACCAATGTTTCAGGGTCTTCATTATTGCAAGCATCTCCTTGTTGTAGATCAGGTAGTTTCCTTCAGCAGGCAGCATCTTCTTGGAGTAATATGCTACAGGATGTAGCATACTATCCCCTCCTTCCTGAAGAAGGACTCCACCCACCGCAAAGTTGGACGCGTCGGTTTCCAGTACAAATGGCTTGGATGGGTTGGGCATGGCCAGGACGGGGGCAGAGGTGAAAGCAAGCTTCAGGGCCTCAAATGCTGATGTGCACTTGTCAGTCCAAGCAAAGGTAACCTTGTCTGAGCAAAGGCGGGTCAGAGGTAAGGTAATCAGAGAAAATTTTTGGATGAAATCCCTGCAATAATTTGCCAGGCCCAAAAAACTTCTCACATCTTTCCTGCATTTGGGCACTGGCCAAGATGTTAATGCTTCTACTTTGTCTTGTGCCATGGCAAACCTGCTGGTCTTCACAACATATTCCAGGAGCTCAACTTCAGATTGAAATAATTCACACTTTTTAAGCTTAGCATGTAAGTTTGCTTGGGAGAGTTTTTCTAGTATAAGGTCCAGGTGGCGCAGGTGTTCCTCGTGGGTCTTGCTGTAGATGAGGATGTTGTTGATGTAGGCCACACATAACTGGTTGAGGTATTCACCCAATACTGTGTTTATCACGCGCTGGAAGGTGCTGGGGGCGTTGCATAGTCCAAATGGCATCACCAGGTATTTGTAGAGTCCATACCTGGTCTTGAACACTGTTTTGTATTTGTCTCCCTCTTTGATTCGGATTTGGTTGAACACATCTCTTAGGTCAATTTTTGAGTACACCTGGGCTCCAGTTAGTACATTACAAAGGTCATTGGCATTGGGGATGGGATAGCGGTTCTTCACAGTGATATCATTCAACTTCTGGTAGTTCACGCAGGGACGCATTCCGCCATCCTTCTTCCCTACAAACAGCATTGGTGACAAGCATGGGGCCTTTGATACTCAGATGAAATCCTTTTTTGTCATATCCTCCAGTTAAGCTTTCAAGGCCACTTGTTCTCAGTGATTGCAACTATAGATGGGGCCATGGTGTGATTGGGTACCTGGTAGTAGGTCTATAGCGTGGTTGTATATTGAGTGGCTGGGTAGTTTTGTGGCCTCTTCTTTGCTAAATACGTGGTCCCACTTTTGCAGGGGAATAGGTAGTGTCCCGACGCTGGATTCCATCTTTATGGTTAAGAGTCTGTTGGTCGGGGTTTTGCCAGGACTCATACAGAATGTAACAGAGTCACAATATTCAGGTTGTCTTAAGGTGGCGGTCTGCTCACAATATTTTAGAATCAGACCATGTCTGTTGGACCATGAGTCCCCCAGTACTAGAGGATGGGGCAATCCTGGCAAGAGGATCAAGGGAGTTGGATACATGTTCTGTCCAATTGTCAAGGGAAGTTCCTGTTTGCACTTGTAGCCAGTGTCCAGGGAACTTTTTCCCATGATTACTTGTAGGCTGCGCTCTGAAGCTGTTAATCCTAGTTCCTTTGCCAGGTTGGCGTCAATGAAGCTTTCATTGGCTCCTGTGTCAATAAAGGCCTCTATCTGACGCTTGATTCCCATACAGTCTATGGTCACTTGGATGAATTTATAAGATTGCGCAGAGGTTTTTATTTGCGCCAAGGATACAGAAGGTGTATTCTTCTTAGGGCATGCTCTGGTTAGATACCCGGCCTTGTGGCAGTAGAAACATTTCCTATCTTGATAGTGGCGTTGTAACTTGTCAGGGGACATTCCAAGTCAATTGGGCGTCATGGCTCTGCCGGCTCGGGTAGGGTTCACGATCTGTCCTTCTTGGTTTAGACTCAGGCCTTTGCATAGGGGCAGTAATTCCTCTAGGCTCAGTGTAGGCAGGTGGTGCTTCAACAGGTCTTTCATGGCTGAATTAACTCCCTTTCTGAAGATAATGGCAGATAATTCATCTTCAAGTTGGGTGCGTGCTTTCAGTTTAAGGAACTCGTCAATATAGGCTTGGATAGGGCGGTTTGCTTGTTGAATCTCTAACATAGAGTTCAGCGCATAGTATCTGGTGTCTTGGTCATTGCCAGTGCTCATGAGTTCAGCTTCAAATTTTGAATAGTCAAGGCAAAATTCAACATATTTGGCGGTGGCCTTCCCAAACCAATCCAGTGTGTCTCCTGATAGCATGGTGGCCACCCCCAAGACTTTCTCAGTGTCACTGGGGTAGGCGTTGGCGTTGGTTTGAAAGTGGAGGCAGAGGACTGGCATGGCTTGGCGGGCTTCTTCTAAGGTGAGTTTGCCCATCTGGGGCATATCCACCTTGGTCGTGGTCTGGTTCACTATCACATTTTGCACTTGTGATGTGGCCGGGTTCTGGGGTTCTGCACCAGGTGCAGGGTCTTTCAATTATTTGGCGGGTTGGTTCTTCATCCATGGGAGTATCAGGGAGGTAGGTGCCTTATGGGTGTAATAAGTGATTATCACAAAAAAGAGCATACAAGTAGCCCCAAGTGTTAATAAAATCTTGGGGCCCAGGTTACTGTGTTTGTAAACTATTGGCATAATGTCAGGAAGCCAGTCATAGGTAGAGGCATTGGGCGGCTCAGGGTGAGGTGCAGCCAAGCCGGCGGGTAAGGCCCACCATAGAATGGGTGCTAACTTGATAATATAAGATACATAACGCCCGGGTAAGGACCAGGGTCCGGAGTTGGGGACCACAGAATCTACCAAACCTGTCAAAGTAATGTAGAGTACTCCAAACAGTTGGGTAGAGGTGGTCTTGGCTGCAGCGGTAGGTTCCAGCAGGCAGTCTGGTTGTGGGGTTAAGGGAGGAGTCATAGGAACAAAGTAGGCAGGGAGATAATTGTACTTGTCTTTGAACAATCTTGGCGGTCTTTTGTACCACTTTCCTTTGCGTCCTATGTATTTGGTTTCTCTAGTCCTGGCCAAGAGGTTGGCAATGAGGATAGTCTCCAAGTTGTACTCTGAATAGGCCAGGTTGGGGGGGGGTATTCAGTAAAATGCACAGGTCCAAAGGGGGCTCCCAGGGGACAGTATAATGCCTGGGGCAATTTGGCAGGTTGGTCTTGGGGGAGGGCGGCAGCCTGGCGGTCTACTTGACGGGGATTAAGATGGAAGATCACTAAGACTATATAGGGTAAGATTTGTTCAAACCAAAGGTTCATAAAACTTTGTTATCAAAAATGACAATGGGGTCTTTGCTGTACCACCAGGGTTTTTATACCCTGGGACTTTGCTTCTTTGATTTTTGCAGGGTTCAGGTTTGCAGACAAGGCACTGGCGGGACGTGGGTCTTGGCTTGGGGTCTCAAGGGCGGCAGATCCAGGTTGTGCCTGTTCTGGCAAATTGGAAAGGTGACACTTTGTTTTGCTGCCACTGTTCACTATGTCACCTGAGTAGTCCAATTGCACTACCCCTTCTGGGCGGGAGACTGGCAGTTGCTGGTGGTCATTGGCAAGGTTAAAAATAGGTTTTGTCTTAACCTCCTTAAGGCAAGCTGCAACCTCTGCATAGGTTTGGGTCTTTGGTGGCTCAAGGTTGGCATCAGTCTGATGAACATTTGGGGAATTGTCTCTGGGAGGCTGGCAGGTCTTGAAGTAACTTGTTAACTTGGGTTTGCAATTTAACAAGTGGGCGGTCTCCCGTCCACTTTGTGTGACTCAAGTAGTCTTTGGAGGGTCCTCTGTAGTAGGCCGGCAGAACGCGGAGTAATTTACTGATTTGAGCCCGTCTTTTAACAAATTGACGGCTCCTGGACTGGTCTGGAGGGTTGGATCTGCCTCCTGGGAAATAGGGTTTAACTCTTGGGTTTTCAATACAAGTATTGAAATGTCATTCATGACATGGATCCAGATTCAACTACTCCCACTAAAGCCACTCAGAAGGCCATTCCAAAAATCAAGTGAATCATTCTTCTCAAGCTGATGTGAGAATTGGGTGACTACAAGAAGGCTGTGGCCCTTGTTGGGGTGGATCCCAATTACGCCAGCAAAATGTTCAAAAAATTCATCAATACTGGGCAAGTTCTTGCCGCAGAGAAATCCTTGCACATTCCCGCCATGCTCACCAAGGAGCACAAATGGGAAATCTGCCAGTGGATAAACTGATACTGCCATATCCAACTAGAAAATATACAGGCAATGGTCAAGTCCACTTTTGGGGTCAAGGCTTTCACTTCCTTTTATTACCATTTAGTAAAGGGTCTGCAGTTTTTTGGGGGAAAAACTTGGGGTATGTTGTGTTTGGCTCCTGGGGACAACATCCAGGAGGACAGGGCAGGAAATCTTTATAAAAAAAGATTTGAGGTTCAAAGCTAGCCTTGGGTTAGCCTTCAGGGCAAAATTAAAGGCACATATCTTAATTTCCTGGAATACTAGATGAGGACTTCCTTTTGGCAAAAAGGAAAGGAAAAAGCTTGAAGAATATTAAAGCCAACTCAAATGTGGATAAACTTGTCTTTATTAGGAGAATTGATTCTACTTAAATAGTAGACAAGGGACAGTGATCACTCATTAGATAGACAGAGTGGACAAGGGGTTCAAGTTAGGATGAGGTCATACCAGGATCAGACAAGGGAGGGTATGGTATTCCGGAATGGGTGGATATTGGCCCAGACCCATTTAGAGAAAGTGAGGAATTCCCAAACTCAAAAGCAAAACCAGTCAAATCTTTGCATTTATCATTATTCAAAGGCCATATCAAAATAGCATTAATGGCGTAATTTCTGACATCTCCCCCAAGATTGAACACAGGGAGTTGATACTTGCAAAGGAATTTGGAATGGACTCAGGCAAAAGGACGTCCATAAGACAGCAGTTTCACAGTATACTTGACACCCTTCTTGAAGGTGACTTCACAAGGTCCCACCCAGAGAGAGTCAAGCTTATGGGCTCTGCCTCTAGTACAATTCTGATAGTAGAGGACTAGGTCACCTACTTGGTACTCTGGGAGGGGGGCTCTAGAAGCATTGAAAGGAGAGAGCTCTAAAGCCTTGACTGTATAGGCAGTTGAATAGTCCGTTGCCTGAATGTCAATGATGCAATTATTTAGGTCCTTGACATGGGTTTCAGGATTGGCAGAAATGTCAACTTCAATCAAAGGGGGTCCCAAGATTGAGGGAGTTGTAGCTTCACACCCATACAGCATGGCAAAGGGGGATTGGCCAGTCACTTGGTGTCTACTGAGCCAAAAGACAAAGAGGGCAGCAGGGAGGAACATATAACAATTGGCAGCATCCAAGAGGGTGAGTTTTTTCATAATAGACACTAGGGAGGAGTTTACTTATTCAACGGTCCCATTGATAGACAAATTACACGGCACAGAAAAGGACTGATGAGTGCCCATAGCTTCTATAATAGACATTGTGAGACAAGCATTAAAGTTGGTGCCATTGTCAGAAAGCAGGACTTGAGGGCAGCTGTGACAGTAGAAGATATCTTGTAGCAAGAAATTAGCAGTGGACTTGGAAGTTATATTTTTTGTAGCTCTGGCTTCAACCCATTTGCTAAAATGGTCTACAGCTACCAAGATGAAACAGCATCCAGAACTAGAACAAGGGAGAGGACCAATAGCATCAATACTCACAGTGTGGAAGGCATGATTAGGCAGGATAAGCTTGAACTGATGTTGTGATGGTTGAGTTTGTTGGAGCTGACAAGAATGACAGGATGCAAGGACATCAGGGATTGAGAGGCTCATGTTTTCCCAGTAGAAATTCTTGCACAACCAGTCATGAGTTTTTTCTATATCTCCATGTCCATTATCAATGTGGGCTTGAAGGATAATGGCTATTCTCATACTAGGGCAAACACAGGGCAGATAGGCATTGCTGACCTTCTTGAAGAGTTTCCTATTCTGAATCACAGTATCCTTTGATAAGGCCTGGAGAGCCAGTTGGATCTCTTCTGGTTCAGTTATCCAAGAGTCAGGGTATCTTATTAACTTTTATAATCAAGGAGTGTCAGCAGGGTGGATGGCAAGTATAGGCATTCTAGAAAATCCATCAGTGTTCTGATATTGCGTGCCAGGACAGTGCACCACAGTGAAATCATACCCTTGCAAGCGCAGAGCCCAATGTGCTAAACGACCTTCAGGCTCCTTTAATTAATGTAGCCATTTAAGTGATGAATGATCTGTGACCACAGTAAAGTGAGTCCCATAAATGTAGTGCCAGAACTGTTTCACTGCATATAAAACTTCTAGAAATTCCTTTTTGGTGAAGCTATAGTTTTTCTCATGCTTGTTGAGGACTTGTGAAGAATAGACCACAGGTCAATCCATGACCTCATTGTAAAGCTGGGCTAAGATGGCACCCACAGCTACTCTACTGACGTCAGTATACAAGATGAACTCCTTATTATAATCAGGGTAGACTAGAATGGGAGATTCTTTGAGCTTGACCTTCAGCGTTTCAAAGGATTGCTGTTGGCTGTCAGTCTATTCAAAGGGTACATTGCAAATGATTTGAACAAGGGGCTCACTCAATTCAGCAAAATCAGGGATGAACTGTCAATAGTACCCCATCATACCAAGAAATACTTGGACCTCCTGTAGGTTTGTGGGAGGCAGCATCTTTTCAATGGCTTCCACCTTATTATTCATGGGGTGTATTTCAGTTTGGGTGACCTCATGGTCCAAGAATTTGAGTTGTTCTTCAAAGAAGGAGAACTTGGAGGGTTTGAGCTTTAAGCCAGCTTCTTGAATCTTGATGAAGACAGCCTTGAGATGGTCTAAATGATTGGTAAAGATGGAGCTTAACACAGTGATATTGTCAAGATATACAAGGACACAGGAGAGCTTCAGGTCTTTTAAAATAGAGTTCATAGCTCTTTGAAACGTAGTCAGGGCATTGCAGAGTCCTTGGGGGCATTTGAGTGGGTTTGTAGAGGCCTTCCAAAGTGATAAGAGCATCCTTTTCCCGGTCTTCTGGAGAAAAATCAACCTGCCAGTATCCAGAGGCTAAATCCATGGCAGAGAAGAATTTTGAGCCTCCCAATTGTCTGAGAGTATTTTCAATCCTAGGTAATGAGTATGAATCCTTTTTTGTGAGCAAGTTCTGATGGCAGTAATCCATCAAAATAAAGTGGCCTCTGTCCTTTTTCTTGAGGATCAATAAAGGTAAAGCCCAAGGACTTTAAGAGGGAGCCAAGAGACCAGCATCTAAGAGTTGCTTAAGCTCCTTAGAAACCTGGGCATCCTCTACCCTACTGCAGCAGTAAGGAGTGGCACAAAAGGGTGGAACATCACCAGTATCTATCTGATGGATGACCCCCTTGACAAGGCCATAATCTGTAGGTCCAGAGGCAAAGATATTGTTAAACTGATTGAGCAGTTCTGATAAATATTTTTTTGGATGGATGACAGTTGTGGGAAGTCAACAGCAGTGAACAGGAAGAGAACCTGAGGGACTTTCAGGTAGAATAAAGTTGCTGAAGGTTCCAAAAGGGTAGAGGGACACCACCTGTTCTGCTCCTAAAATGCGATCATGCCTGACAACTTGACCCCAATATACCTACATAGGCAAAGCGGTCAGGTTAGCAAGCAACAGCTGTACAGGCTCCTTATGAGTCTGATCTAAGAACCCTGGGCATAATTGAGGCTCTTTGCGGCTTAGAGATTCAGGAGAGTATAGCTCCAGGAATGACTTTTCAGGCAGTTTGTAAGATATTTGAGAGTCTATAATCACTTGGGAGCCTGGAGGTATGGTGACAGCTGCAGGGGCAAGGAGAGGCACTTTCCTCTGCAGGACAGAAAGGAGGAGGGGAACACATATTGGAGGAATGAGTTATGTACTTGAGCAAGAAGATACCCGTGGGATACTCAAGCACACAAGTCTTAAGGCGTTTGCCCAGGAGACACGGAGGTTCCTCAAAAAATTAAAGGGAACTTGTATCCTAAGAGCAATAGGTATCCATCTAAAAGGTTTACAATTTCATTGTATTATTGGAGGAATTGCGTACCAACTAGGAGATCAAAGCTTTTTTGTTCCCTAGGACAACAGCAGGGGAAGCAATGAGAAGCTTTCCAAACCTCATGGGCAGGGTGGAGTAGGCACCAATGGCTCAAATCTGAGCCATTCCAACAGTACTGTATGATTGAGTGTAGTTGAGGTTGGGGGCCAGCTTAAGCTTCTTAATTAGCTTGAATGATAAAAATTGACTAGAGAGCCTGTATCCAGAATTGCCTTGATCTTAACCTTTTGAATTGACACTTCCCTGTGGGTAGTATCTTTCCCAAAGGGAGGGTAAGACAGCCAGAACGCCCTGTGCAGCTTCCAACTCTTTCTCTCATTTGGCTAACATGTATTGTAAGGCAGGAATTTCCTTATACACAGTCTGTAAAGGGAGAGATACAGTCACATTCTGGAAGAGAGCTTCTGCTAGCTCAGCAGCTCCTTCAGAAGAGTCTACCAGGACATGAGGTCAATGAGCCTGGGCTAGGTAAGGGTTATCCACTATGGCCTTGGCTTCACTTAAAGGTAGGCAAGTTGTGGTTGTGGTTTTCCCTGAGCAAAGCTTGTAAGAGACGGACACCATTTCTGGGACAGTCAACAATGAGTAGCCTTAAATATCCAATTTATCACAGTCAGAATCTTCAGGTTCAGAATAACTAGAAAAATTGTGGAACAGGTGAAGGATAGTTGGGCCAGCCAAAGGGGGAGATTCCTTGTCAGAGGGAAGATCAGGAGGAGACAGGGGAGATTGGTCAGCATAGAGTGTCTATGCCTCTAGGCTGACCTCTCTTTTCCCTGCCTGCTCCTTTGGGCTGCAACTTTCTACTCAAGGATTTGTGAGGTACACAAGTGATGCCCAATCTAATCAAAATTGTGACAACCTTGTCTCTTAGGCTGTCCACTTGAGCCCGGAGCCATAATGCGCGGAGTACAGGAGGTGGTTCCAGCGTTGTTGG
The DNA here is from genome assembly GCA_014839935.2 of Entomophthora muscae. Taxonomy (NCBI): domain Eukaryota; kingdom Fungi; phylum Entomophthoromycota; class Entomophthoromycetes; order Entomophthorales; family Entomophthoraceae; genus Entomophthora; species Entomophthora muscae. The sequence continues at coordinate 106,945 of QTSX02007337.1, read as the reverse complement.
CCTTATTTTCATGAACCACAGTACCTCTGTGGGTCAAATGCATGTCTTGAAAGAGGGGCTTAATACTATTCATAGAATTAAGAAAGGCTTTGTGCCCCTTAAAGTGCAGGCACAGGAGCTGATTCACCTTCAAAGCATTTGAACATGCTGTGTAAGCTTCACAGGGAGTTAACTGACAACTGGTAATTAACTGTTGTCCTTCAATATAGAGGCAGTCAAAAACTCAGCCAGAGTTTCCTTGGGCTTAAAGAAAATGTGCATAAATGCATCTTTCTTGACCTCCAAGCTGAGGTATCCTCCAAATTACTCAATCAGGAGGTGTTTCATGTCCTCCCAAGTGACAATGAAAGGGAGTTTGGGGACCACAACTTCTTGGCACATAGGATGCAGGAAGGTAAGAATATGCTCCTTTTTAAGCTTGTCAGTAGCCCTAAACATTATAGTTCTGTAAATTTTCAGGAAGGCAGCAATGGTAGAGGTTTTGGGATCAAATATCTGCTTGAAGGAAGGCTTATAATTAGTGTTGTTGGACAATGAGGTGGATTGACTGTTGTCACCTGGGTTGAGAATGTTGATGTGGGGATTGCCCTCAAACTCAGATAAGGCAGCAGGTTGTCTAGCCCAGAGAAGCCAAAGGCTCTCTTCCAGGGTGTCCAGGGTAGAGCTTTTTTGTCCACTGATATCTCTGGCGGTAGAGGCAGCAGCTCCAAATTCATCAATCTTAATATGTTGCACTGCTAGTGTACCAGCAATCCCATTGACACAAGTGACCAGGGAAGTTGCTTGAGCAGTCAAAGGGGTAACCTGTAAATTTATTGTTTCTGTCAATCAAGAGAGGTTCTGCACCTCCCTTTCCAGTGAATCCTGCCTATCTGAAACATCATTTGTTACTTCTGCTAACTGATCCAAGGCAAGAGCACAGTTGACACAGTGTTGGCCTTCCAAGCCAGGGCAACACCCATGATTGCTAGGAGTACCAGTGAACTCAGCCTCCCCTTCACCATCAGAGTCAGAGGACAAATCATCAGGGTCAGAGAGACGTTGTCTCAAATACTCAATCTCACCTTGCAAGGTAGCTACTTGGTCAGTTAGCAAGGCAATGCAAGGGTTGGGCGTAGGTTCTACTGGTGGAGGGTTTGTAACAGAAGCTTGACGTTGAGTAGTGGCTTTGAGTTCAGCTATGGCTTTCCATACCTTAGCTTCAAAGGCAGACAGGACCTCCACAGAAGGAGCGGGAGGAGTCACTTCAATGGAGGCTACTCTATCATCAATATAGTTTTGAGCCTGATACAGAGTGTCTCCTAAAACAGCCTTATCCAGACCATATTGTTGGTGCAGATGTTGGCCCCAATTATCAAAGTGGGTCTCAACCGACTTGAGTTGGGAATTAACATGCTCTCAAAACTGGTTGAGCTTGTTAACTAAGGTCTCAAAATCCTGACAATACTTTAGAAGAGTTGCTTCTATCTGCCCATGCCACATAGCTTGGTGATCATCCAGTTTTTACAGTTGATCCTTGATATATCCAGGGAACAAGGAGCAAAGAGAGCTAATGACAAGGTTAAGTACTTCTTGGAAGCCAGCAAGTTGCGCTGGTTATCTGAAATATAAGCAAAAAGGCTATGTGACCATTATTGATAGGCCATATTTTGTGCATGGTTGTTTGAGACAGCAGTGGCTACAGCAGTCAAATGCTTGTTCTGGGATCCTAGAGCTAATTGATGATGAACCAAGGCAGGTTGGATAAACTAGCTAACTAACACACCAATAGTCTCCATTGCTTCCATCAGCCCGGGGGAAGACCAAAGTCCAAGAGGAAGGAATACAGATCTTCAGAAGCATACTCAGGACGGAGACCAGGGATAGTGTGCATTGCAACAGTGCCTGTGTGGAGGAGGGAGCATTCCACGGCACAAGCTTGCTCATAGTTGTGAGAGAAAGCTAGAAGGGGGGCCCAAGCAGGCCCAGGAGACAACATAATTACCATAGGAGTTGAGGGAGTATTGATGATGTCTTCTTATAGAGGAGGACTAAAAAATTTAGGTTGCTCAGGTACTTTTAAACAAAGGGGGAAGGACCAGAGAATGCATGTGGGAACAGGGTAACCAAGGGGCTTGAAGCCCCTGAAGTGAGCACCATTTTGTTGTGTTTGGCTCATGGGGACGCCATCCAGGAGGACAGGGCAGGAAATCTTTATAACAAAAGATTTGAGGTTCAAAGCTAGCCTTGGGTTAGCCTTCAGGGAAAAATTAAGGGCACATACCTTAATTTCCTGGAATACAAGATGAGGACTTCCTTTTGGCAAAAAGGAAAGGAAAAAGCTTGAAGAATATTAAAGCCAACTCAAATGTGGATAAACTTGTCTTTATTAGGAGAATTGATTCTACTTAAATAGTAGACAAGGGTCAATGATCACTCATTAGGTAGACAGCGTGGTTGAAGGGATCACATTGGGGTGAGGTCTTATCAGGATCAGACAAGAGCAGGTAAGGTATTCCAGAATGGGTGGATAATGGAACAGACCCATTTACAGAAGGCAAGGAATTTCTGAAGTTGAAAGCAAAACCAACCAAATCTTTACACATATCACTATTCAAAGGCCATATTAAAATAGCATTAATGGCGCAATTTAAAACAGCGTTGACTAAGGAATACTTGAAATGAGGCATCTCTAAGTTAACCTCAGCCCCATATTATCCTGAGACAAATGATTTGGCCAAAAGAACCATTGTAACACTGAATCGCATCATGGTAAAATTGGCTGATGGAGCCACAACCCATTAGAAATATCACCTGGAAATGAGTGTCATGGCATACCGTACAATGCCCCATGATACTACTGGGTTTTCTCTGTTTTAAATGTTGTATGGCCGGGAAACTACAACAAGTACTGAGGTTATTCAATGGGAGTTTGTGGGAAAGAATTCCTATGAAGACGCCGCAGAAGAACATGCAGTTGAGATGCAGAAGTTATTTGCCAAGGCAAGGAGTAAAGGAGAGCAGGTTTGAGAGAGACATGCTGCCAAGTGGAACTCAAAGCCTGGAGTACTTCCCTGTGATCATTTCCAGGTTAGAGATCTGGTGTGGCTTAATCAAAGGCGTCAAGAAAAGCACCCTAGAAGAGGTTTTCAGTAATGGGTAGGGCCTATGAAGATTATCTTGGTTAGTCCAGGGCCAAACTACCTAATTTGAGGAGTTGGAGCTTCCCCAGGAGAAGAATGGTCCTGTATTCATCCTCAATTTTTTAAGCTGTTCCATGGGGAATTAGAGCTAATAAAGGTCTGGGAAGATGAGGCCAATTCTCCTAAAGAGAAGGAAGGGGCCATGTAACTGTACAACAGTCACTGTTGAGTATTTAGCCAAATAAATACTCCAAAATATAAAGTTGTTCTGATTTTGCTGTTTATTTTATATAGATAGGTTTGACTGGAATTCTTCAGATAAAGATTCCTGGAAACTTGGTATCTATATTTAATAAATGAACATAATTTAGTTTGTTAGTTAGGATGTACTAACTGACAAAACTAAGTCAAGATTATCCAACTCAATCTTAGAGACTAGGTGTCTCAAACCAATTAATTAACCAGGGAGGTTGATTGATACCTAGGGTAAAGATAGAGGCTTGGTAGGGAATTCAAAACTAAGGCTTGTTAAACATGAGCCATAAGTTTATGCTGAGCTTAATGAGTATGCCAAGTTTTTTTAAAATAACTTTATTTAAAGTTTGGAACAACAGTAGAAAAGAACTGCAGCTTAAAGGAATGGGGGATAGAAGGGTCAATTTAATGTTGTTATATCACTTATTGGATTGTTTGGCTGATCTCGGTTGAAAATCTAACTACAGGTAGGGTCCAATGAATCACCATTACATTATACTGGGGAGCAAATTTAATATTCTTAGCTATAATTGGCTGTGATCATCCTTGTCTATACTGGAAAATTCCAAAATGCAGGTAAGGTTCAATTATAACAAAAATATAGAGGCAGGGCAGGCAAAAGCAACAGGGTTCAAACTAGGGACCTCTGGGGCCAAGTTGAGCACCTCAACCAACTTGGGCACCCAGAGCCTAATGAGTATGCCAAGTTGAGTTATATATTGTGGTTTGAGTTAGTAGTTATACTCAGTATAATAGCTGACTTAATCCAGTATCAAGTCAAAGACTATCTGCTGTATAATATATGGTTATTACTATGTGGATTAGTGATTATACAGTAGTTTTAAAAGCTATAGCCACAAGCAAAATGAACTCAGATGTAAACAAAATCATTTCAGATTTAAACAAAATTCAACTAGAAGGTTAAAATATAACCTCTGTTAACAGAGATTTTTGGCGTTAATAGGCAAAATGGGTCAACACAGCAAAGAAGGACTCACGCGCAAAACAAACCATTCAAAATGAAATCCAAAATACATGGATTCACAAAAAAATGGTGTGATTTGGCTTTCAGTGTACATATGTTTACTATGTGAATTGGTGACAAAATACACCCACACATGGTGCGTCAAAACTCAATCCAAAAACAAAACACAATAGGAACTCAAAAAACAAACAAAATCACTCACACAGTTTGTGCAATGGATTGTAATCAAGAATGATACCAAGGCATCTAAAATAAGAATCAAGAACTGAAACATAAATTTTAAAAATATTGTGTTGGTGCTTATATTTGGCATAAAATCTGAGAAAAAGGAAAGAAATTATTTTGGGTATTCAAAAATGGGTGTTGTAAACCAGAAATAACTAATTAAGAAATAAAAAATCTATAATTGGGATATTGGGTGGGAAAACCTCTAATTAAATATCCATATTCAGATAAAAGCAAAAATTAAAATTAGGGAGTAACTTAATTAAAATTTATTTAGTATTTTATTAAATTTTAAAATGAAAGGAACACAACACCAGAGTACCAATGCACCCGTTGTACGCTGTGATTGCGGTTGCAGTTGCCCCCGCGGGTCAAAGAATAGACTCAGTACAACATAAGTGCCTACTTGGGAGGTAGGCGGAAGAGGAGAGTTCCATAGTGATGCTGCACTGACACAGCCAGTTCAAGGAGCACAAGCTGCTAGGGTGCAGAGCATAAACCATTGGGTCCCAAAGCTGACCCAGAAGCCAACCAAGGTCACCACTACCAAAATGGTTAGAAACAAGGAGGTAGAACTTACTTCATATGTGTTTGACGTTGTGCACTGGCAAGAGTTGGTCCCATCAGCCATGCTGGAGAAGGTGAAGCCTGTACTTGATACTAGCTATGAGCCCTACGTCAGTGATGACAACCAGGAAGAGGATGAGAAGCCTGAGTTCTACAGAACTGACGAGAGACAGCTGGTGTTAAAAAAGGTTGCAGTCTTCTACAACAAGGTGCCTATGCCCTGTGCCTTGCCCAATGCCAATGAGTCAATCCCCACTGCTAAAAAGCCTGCTCAGAAGCGCATCCCCAACATCAAATGCATCATCCTGCTTAATCTAATGCGTGAATCAGGCAATTACAAGGTGGCCACGGCCATTGTTGGGGTGGATCCCAAGTACGCCTCAAAGACCTTCAACAAGTTCCTCAACACAGGTTGATTCCTTGCCACAGAGAAATCCTTGCGCGTGTCAACCATGCTCACAAAGGAGCACGAATGGGCAATCCACCAATGGATAATCCAAGATTGCCATCTTGAACTGGCAAATATACAGGCCATGGTCAAGTCTGCTTTTGGGGTTGAGGCCTCAATTTCCTTCTATTATCATTTGGTCAAGGGAATGCAATTTTCCTGGAAAAAACTTGGGGTATCCCCATACAATTGGAACAGCCCAGCCAATATTAAGACCCAGAGAAAATATGCAGAGGCGTATACTGCCCTAAAAGCCAAGGGGGCAGTCAAATTTTACTTCACTGACAAATCAGCATTTGCCTCATCAATGCGCAATGAGTATGGGTATGTCCCCAGAGGCTCCAATGACGGGATGGCTTGGCGTGCTGCAGTCTGTGCCATAGCCTATTTGAGGGTGGCTCTCCTTGGTCCAAAGGGGGTTGAGCTCTACCAAATGATATTGGGATCTCACAATAGCCGGACCTTCCTATCATTCTTCCAATTGGTCCAGGAGCACCTGAGGCGCACAAGCCCGGGCTTCACCAACGTAATTGTGCTGGACAACGTTGGTCTCCACAAGGTGGCAGATATTATTGAAGAATTTCCATCAATTGACACAAGCATTGCAGTGGCCCCCCAGCAATTGGCCACGGCAAATATGCTCCTTCTCTTCCTCACTGCCTATTTGCCCTTCCTAAATCACATTGAGGAAGTCTTTGGGTGGCTCAAGCAAGTTGTCAAGCAAGGAACCCCAACTGAGACAGAGGACCTTTTTGATTTAGCTGCAGGCAGGGATCCATACCCTCCCAGCTGAGACTGTGGCCAAATTCTATGGCCAAGCTGATTTGTTTATCCCCGCGTGCCTTGCAAATCAGCCAATCAATTAAAGGCTTAGCTTATCCCACTTTTTTATATATCCTCTAATTTACTAATCAAGATTCATTAACTAACGTTTTATATTTAGATGTTTCAAAGCCTGCAATCACATTCAGCAGCACCATCAATGAAGGTTAGTAATTTATTTATTTATAATCATTTTTATTATTGCATCCAAGGGTATCCCAAGCACTTGATAATGGATTACGCAAACACATCAATATCATTTTTTGCAAATAAATATAAAAAGGAAACTAAAAAAATGTAAATCATACATATTAGAAGTAGATTTTATTGACATATATTATATGCTTTTATTAAAACCTTCCCTGAATTTATTTTGTAAGTAATGTTTGCTAAAATATTATTTTATAAAATTATTAATTATAATAAAAATAATCTAAAGGGTAAATATATTTATTGGAATAGAGAATATATTAGAAGCACCTATAATGGTTTGGCAGTATGTATCCACCCCGCAATGGAGGTGGCGCACAACCTCCACTGCCACACTGTGGACAGTGGATACACCCTGGTTAAAATACTCCCGCCTGCTGGTGAAAGGCAGAATGGTTAGATGGGAGTGAAGCAGCAGCTTCTCAGGCGGGGCCGCAAACCCGTAGATTCCAGCCAGGACCAGGGCGTCCTGAATAACATGGTCCACTGAGTCATATACAGGGGGGGACCTTCTTCCTGTCAAGTGCAAGCTGGGCCTTGTCAATCCCCAGAAGGACCCTGTCCAGGTCCTCCACGCTGGCGCTCATTCCAAAGTAAAACAGGAACCCCAGGTAAACAACAAGGTGAAGCCTTTGCCCATCAAAGGCTTCCGTAAACTCGCATAATTTATTGTATACTGCGCTTATTTTTTTCTCATGTTTAGTTTTGCCAAAGGTAATATCCATAGCTTCTGGGATCCCATCTCATTGGCACTCCAGGCCAGCACAAAGTCCGCCAGGATGATTTTAGTCTTCTTCACAGCTGTTGCATCCGCAACAGCCAGTTTTTCTACCGCGCACCTGAAGTTCTCCAGCAAGTAGGACAAGGTGTGCTCCACTGGGAAGCAGAAGCAAGCAGCCGCATGAGCCCGGCCCATCTCCGGTATATTCTTGAATGGGAGCATCGCCAGGACATCCCAAACAAGCTCAATAGAGTTTACACAGTAAACTACACTGAGGGATACCGGGTCCAGGCGGACCAGTTGGGCATCCTTGTAGGCAGTAACTGCCCACTCAGATGCCCCCTCTTCATACGTTAGCCCAGCCAATGCCTCCCTGGACATTGGGAATACACCATGTTCCTATCTTCAAGCTCCTGCAAGACAGGGGGGACAGGAAAAGCTGCTTTGCCACGTGAGTGGCAAAATTTGAGTAGAAGGTGGGGGGAACAAAAGGAACCAGGACTCAGCGGAGTTTACCATCAACATCTTCTAAAAAAAGGTAAGTATTTATGAATTTTTATTAAATTTATTTTCTTAGGTTACCTTCTTGGGTTTCTTCTTTGCTGGCAGCTTTGGCAGGCTTTGCCATCCTTGGCACAAGAAGTTGTGCGGGCGTCTCATTTCCTCCTTGCGGGCCCTCTTGGCAGGTTTGAGATGTGCATACATCTCAGGGTTGTCCGTCCAGACAGACAGCGCAGAGAGGGCAAAGGACTTGAATTGCAAGCCTTTAACCACTGTCTTCTGAATGTTGAGTAGGTGCTCTATTGTCTTCTCAGGTGTGTCTGGTATTTTGGTCAAGAGTGACTTGGCGGACACCTTTTTGATTTTGTCCCCTTCAAGGACGGCAGACTTCACTTTTTCCTTGACCTTGTGGTCAATTTCTTTGATTTTGGCAATTGCCAAGTCAAGGTCTTTTAGAAGTTTTTCCAATTTGCTCATTGATTTTTTACTAATCTTTTCATATGTTTTTATAGCTCTTTCCCCAATAAATTCTGTATTATTTTGATACAATTGCCTCTTTGTTTATTCCTTTTTGTTTTCCTATTTACTACATTATCCCATCTTTTTACCCATTTTGTATATGTTTTACATACATCTCAATATGTGTTGTTTGCTTTGTGTGGCATTGTTTCCTTGGTTACTATATTATTTTTGGCGCTTGACACAGCCCCTTGTGAAAATATTAACAACAACTTGGTGATCAACTGAATTTGAATTAGAAAATTATAGTGTTAATTGTATTTAGATAAAGTTGTTACCGATCCAAATTCAAAACCTTAATGATAAACTTTAAGCCAATCAGGAGCCAAGTGATAAAGTGATTGTTGTGACATAAAGGGACATTCAATAATTCTTTGATGCATGTGCGCTAATTAATATGATTGGCTGGATATTTTGCCATTGTACACCATTGTCACTGTGGCAAGTTGTTGATGGACTAGTGCTCAATCAGCCGCTGAGTTAACACTAGTCCATCAACAACTTGCCACAGTGGCAATGGCGTACAATGGCAAAACATCCAGCCAATCATATTAATTATCACACATGCATCAAAGAATTATTGAATGTCCCTTTATGTCACAACAATCACTTTATCACTTGGCTCCTGATTGGCTTAAAGTTTATCATTAAGGTTTTGAATTTGGATCAGTAACAACTTTATCTAAAAATAGTTAACACTATAATTTTATAATTCAAATTCAGTTGATCACCAAATTGTTGTTAATATTTTCACAAGGGGCTATGGTTTGGTGCTAAAAATAACTGTGTTCAGGATCTAGATACACACCATAGTAAATATATAATTTTATAGAAATAAGCTGAACATAAAGAATAAAACCAACTATAAACAAAGAGAACATGAACAATTGAAATTCAAAATAAAGATAATATAAATATAAAATGTTTGGTGACAGGGGGTTTATTGAGGCGGGGGAGAGTGATGCCTAGGAGGCAGAATAACTCAGGAAAGAAGACGTAGAGGCAGTGCTGGCCTGGGGGGTCTGGGATTGGGTGGGTTGTGCTTGTGGGTTAGGGGTGTTGGTGGTGGGGGTGGAGGCAGGAGGATTTTGCGTGATGGCCGCCATATACCGCTTGTTGTACTCCTCATCAGTCATTGGCTGGATGGACTGGTAAGTGGCAGTGGCCCAAGGTGGAAGGCGCTTATCCTTACGTGATTGGCTGCCCATGTTCACATAGAAAACCATTTGCGCAAACAAATCAGCCATCATTTGGCAACCAAAGAGAAAATTGTGATCAAGGACCCCAAGATAGAGGTTGTTGAAAGCCTGAGGGCGGCGCTCCTGTAGTGTATCTCTGATGTTAAAGAAGACAACATCACCCAGATGGACGTTGGCGTGGCCAGCTGGGTACACAGATGCTTGGTGCCTGCATCCCTGGATGGTCTCAAGGGCAGTGGAGCTACCCTTCATCTAGTGGCTCAAGAAAACCTGATGCTTTGAATTTGAGCCATCCCAGGAGTTAAGCAATCCACTGAGGATGTGGCTGTATGAGTACCCATCAACAAAATCAGGGTTTATCCAATAATAGACAAAACCCTTGGCCAACACAGCCAGAAATGCACCAATGAACGTCCCCTTTTTGACCTTCTTCCTTCTTATCTTGGTGGCGGCTTTTCCCATCTCACCAAAGTCATCAAAAGCTAACAATAGCTTGTAGTAGGAGATGAAAATGACATCATCTGACAGACTAGTCAGGCATTGGACCAGGGTGGATTCAATGGCAGGATCATACGGGGAATCCTCAGCGCCATCCCATTGGTTGCCGGCAAAATTGGTAAGAACCCGTACAGAAACCACCTTCCCGTACATCCAGAGCTGCACCATGCACTCAGACACCCAAATGCTATGGTGAGCAAGTTGCTTCCAGACCTGGGTCAAGGGAAGCTTGGGGTCCCGCTGGAGGAGGTCGAGCATGATCAGGTATGCCTCAGTTATCTGGGACTCTTGGGCCTTCTTGGGCTTCTTGGCTGCTCCAATCCAATCCCCCCTGTTCATCATGCTGTTGAATTCCTGCATGACAGTAGCTTGGGTAAATTGCAATTGGTCATCAATCTGATCCCAGGACCAACCCTGCAGGTTGAGTGCCACAATTTCCTGAAGAATTTGGGCAGTAATTATTCTGCGTTTGGGGCGCTGGGCGGGGGGAGCTGAAGCCTGATTGGCTGAGGGAGGGGTAGGTTGGCTGGTGGCAGGAGGTTGTTCCAAATCAAGGTTATCATCCTGATTGGTTGGTTGGTGGGCAGCTTGTGCAGGGGTGGGTGTGGGAGCAGGGGCAGCACTAGACGTGAAATGACTCTCAAACAAGTCAAAGCCATATGGGTCGGGGGACAGTAACAGGTCAGCTTCCTTGTTACCCGCCTCAAAGGCTTGGGTGTAAACAGGTGCCTCCACGTCCTGAGTCTTGCCTCCATTGAAGCTGGCTTGGCTGCTGCTGGCTTGGCTTCTGGCGCTGTTGAAAATATTGCTGTTGAAAACCACATTGAAAAAAACCTAGGATAAAATCACTAAAAGTAGAAATTTTAAAATTTAATGATTTATTTTTATTGTAATCTCAAGTCCATATTTGGAAGGTTCTCAAAACCATTCCATTCAAATCTGGAGCCATGAAAATGAATAAAATGCCTCTGTTCCTAAATTGAATAGCTGTTGATTGGCTGTTATACTGTTATTTTTCTATTTTAGGCTGCTCATACTACACATCTTGTGTGAGTTCATTTTGTTTTGTGTTTGTGTAATCTTGCTTCTAGATCACTCAGATTTTTTTTTCATTTTGGTCCTTCTGTTGGTGTCTCATATGAATCCTGATTGGATTATAATATACTCTGGAACAGCATCCATCCATTTCACTTGTTGTGTCAGTTCATTTTTTTTGTGGTTTGAACTACACTGCTTGATGTTTGATATAATTTTGTATAATGGGTTAGTGAAATTTCCTTTTTGGTTTGACAGTTCATTTATTAACTGAAGATATTTAAATTAATTGAATCATGAATCTTGCGCAACTTGGATTTCATTTAAATCTGAGGTATTTTTGGTTGTCGCCATAGCTTTTAAAACTACTTTACGGCGTATAATAGGTAATTATACAGTGTGTATTTGTTACCATAGTATATTTTATAATAGTGCTTATACGGTGTGTAATTAGTAAGAATTTTTCACAATGACCTGTGGTCTTTGGTGAGAATTAATTAACTTTAAAGGGTAATTAAATTAATTGATAGGTTCAATTAACAGAAGGAGAACGTCTAAACACAGGCAAGGATGCCTGGGTATTTAGAATTAATCAGCTGGTTCCCAGTTGGAACGCCAATAGCTTGGATCTGGAATACACAACTCCACAGGGTTCTGGTGCCAGAAGCTTGGAATGCTATAAGCCAAAACAAGGCATTCCAATGTAAGGAATCAGGTGATTCTGGAATAATCTAGGCACCCTCTCATAGGTTGAGAACTGTGAAGATCTTTTAGGTAAAGATCTGAATTTAGAATACATAGATTCCACCAGAATTTGGCACCAGAGCTTAGAAAGCTCCATGCCAAATTGATACATTGAGATGAATGGGAATAGATGAATCCTTCTCATTGTAGGTTAATTCTCATATGCTGAGAATTACAGGGGATCTTTTAGGAAAAAATCTAGGTTTGGATGACTCAAATGTCATAGACCACGTGATATGAATCATAGATTGATTCAGGAACCAGAGGGGTTTTCAGCCAAATATGCCCTGAATGATATATAATCAAAAACAGCTAAATCTTAATAAAGATATATTGTCAATTTTGACAATTTCCCCTCAATTAATTTTTCAATTATTATGTCTTCTTTATTATCTTTTGAAAGGGCAAAATTTGGAGTAATTCAGGTGGAAACAGCAGCAGCCAGAAAAAAAGTTCCTACAAGTTCTCTCGAGGAAGCTTGGGAAAGTTTGGAGGTCACCAAGATTTTGCCTGAGGAGGCTTTGGTGGAAGTAAAAGCTGCGTTTGAAGAGTTATACTCCAATTACTTTTTAAAAAGAAGGGACTATGCTCAAGGAAATTAAATCTAAATTTGGAATTTGTGGAACCTGTTAGTGGGATTTGACAAAATTTTACAACAAGTGAAAGCCAAGGCAAATTGGGAAATTGAGTCTTTAAGAGCAAAGAGGAAAAGAGTGTCAAGATCATGGCTTGCTGGCGGGATGACAACAAAGTGCTGTCCCATAAAATTGTGTTGCAACCGAGATTCAAACCTTGACTGCTAACGTATCTTACAATACACAGGGGGTGCTCAATGAGTTGCCCCTTGACGTATCTAACGTTATGAATGAATCTGATGGCAATGTCAAATGGCGGGCACTTCATCCTAATTAGGAGTGTTTCCAATTTGACCTGCTGATCCCCACACAAGTTATTCCTCAGCTCCAAACCCTACATGAAACTCCCCACTATGCCACCCCCTTGTGGCCTTGTGGCTTCCCCATCCAGTATATTAATCACAACATCCTAAAATAAACAATAACTTATTCTTATTATTCTGTCCTTTCCTATTGGACTGTTGTCTTCCCCAATTACAAGTACTGGACCCTCATTAGTTCAGTTGCAACAATTGCCTTCCTGGAGGAAAATCTCCTTGAAGCTTTGTCACAGGAAGATAATGGCAATAAGAGTCAAGGGCAGGATAATGGTACGTTGGACTGTTTAGACCTGGATCCAATACAGGACCAAATTCTCTACTATCAGCATAGAGTAGGAGGACACACTCAAAAGCAAGACATGTTGTGGGTGGGCCTTTAGAAGTAACCTTCAAAGGAGGTTCAGAGTACACTGTGAAACTCCTCTCTAGTGGTTGTCAGTTTGCCTGAGTGCATGTCAAGTTCCTCCGCAAGTACTACTTCCTAAGGCCAATCTAGAAGGGGGCAATGTTGTGAATGCCACTATTCACGCTGTTTTGATTTTACCTTTGTGTTGTTAGTTTGAAGACAAATTGCTTTCTTTTGCTTTTGCCCTTTGAAATGGGTCTGTTTCCAAACTGGGAAATTCAATTGTTCAGTTTCCTGATTCTGCGCAACTCACTTGCCCCACTCATGCTTGTGGCAAGTGATCCTACTGTCCTAGTATTGTTTTGTGGTATTGCTAAAATATATATTCCAATTCCTTATTCCCAATAAAATTTAAGTTCTATTCACATTTTTTTCTTTGTGTCTTCCAGTACTTTGGCACCTCTCTAGCCACGTCTTATAGATATATTCAATCAGGACCACAAGGTAAACCAATAGCCTTCCCTGCAACTAACTGAGACTTAGTAAAAATCCAATCCTAAGGTTAGGATTCCCCGTTGTGTGTCTGTGCTGCGCCTCAGAAAACAACATGAGAGACAAAAGGTACATATTGCTCCCTATAACTAGAGTCAATTCTTGTTTGCATTTGTATCCCTTGTCTTTAGTGCTGTTCCTCATGATGATCTGTAGGCAGCTCTCTGATGCAGACAGGCCTAATTCTTGATCTAGGTCAGCATTAATGAAGCTCTTGTCTGCTCCTGTGTCAATCAACACCTTCAGTCTTCAGAGTGTTCCTATGACATTGACTGATACAAGGATAAACTTGTAAGACTGGGAGGAAGCATTTATTTGGGCCAAAGAAATGGGGGCAGCATTTTTCTTAGGGCAGGCTCTGATCAAGTGCCCTGCTTTGTGGCAATGAAAGCAGAATCTTTCTCTATAGTGTCTCTGGAGTTTTTCAGGGGTCATCCCTGCTCTGTGGGGCGTGGGGGTTCAGGTCTGGCAGTGCTGAGCTGTACTGGTGTTCTCTTGGTTTATGCTGAGGCCCTTGCACAGAGGGACCAGTTCTTCTAAGCCAAGAGTGAGGGTAATGCTTTAAAAGGTCCTTTATGGCTGGGTTCACTCCCTTTTGGAATATGATGGCTGTCAGTTTGTCCTCAAGTTAGGTGTGGGGTTTCAACTTGAGGAATTTGTAATATACAATTGGATGGTTCAAGAACCTTGTTGGATTTCTAGCAAGGATTTCAGGGCGTAATATCTAGTGTTATAATCTTCCCAAGTGGCCATTAATTCTGCTTCAAACTTGGCATAGTCCAAGCAGAACTCCACGTCTTCTGCTTTGGCCTTGCCAAACCAGTCTAGGGCGTCTCTCAAGAGCAATGATGCAACCCTGAGAACCTTCTTGGTGTCACTGGAGTAGGATGAGGCATTAGATTGGAAGTGCAGGCAGAGGACTGGCATAACACGCCAAGCTTCTTCAAGTATAAGCTTCCACATCTAGGGCATTTCCATCTTTGTGAGGTATTGGTTGAAATTCACATTCTGCACCTGAGAAGAGGAGTCTTGGCTGTGTCAGTGGTGGCGGTGTTGGATTTTTTAGGGTTGTTTGCCTTGCATTCTTCCAAATGAAAGAGATCAGGTTTGTGATCATCTTATAGGTGGAATAAGTGATTATCATAAACAAAAGCATACAGTATTCCCCAAGAAATAACAACATCTTGGGGATCAGGGTACCAGGTTTAAAGTAGATTGCCATAATATCAGGGATCTAGTCTTGGGCGGCCGGCCTGTTGGTTTTGGGCATCACTTGGGCCAGGTTTTTTTGCGAGTAAAGCCCACCACAAGAGATGAGCTAACTTAAAGAGGTAGGAGAAGGACTTCCCCACTAAGGACTACGGGCTGGCGTCCAGGATTATAGTGTCAATTAGCCCTGTGAGGGTGATGTACAACATCCCAAACAGCTTGCCAGTGTGATTGGTTGTGAGTTTGGGTGAGGAGGCGGGATTGGCTTAGGGGTCACAGGCGGCTCCATGCAGAGTTTGTAGGCAGGTAGGTAGTTGAATTTACCTCTAAACAACTTGGGTGTTGATAATATCCAGGGTCCTTGACAGTTGTATTTAATGGCATATTAGATGCAGGCTAATGGGTCAAGTTCAATGATTTTCTCTGGGGTGTATTTCTTATATTCAGGTTTCAAAGGGTACTCCATGAAGTGGACGGGACCAAAGGGAACATCTGGATGACAGGAATCTGTGGGCAGAGGGGCAGGAGGGCTGAATGATCTTGTACTGATTTGATAGATGACAAAGACAAAATAAGGCAGTAGCTGTGTAAGCCAAAATAATATAACCTTTATTCAAAAATGGCAATAAGCTTGGAGCACAGGGTCCTTTGGTCTATATAGCACCCCACTTTCAAACTTAATATTTTCCACGGGGGCTCATCAAGGCATTGGGAAAAGTGGGCCTGGGGGATCTGGGTGCTTGGTTTCAAAGGCAGCAAATGACACCTGGGCCAGAAGTTCTTTCATTGGTCAAAGATCTCAAATTGGCAACTTGATTATCTTGCTCTAGGGTTAGGGTCATGGGGTTGGGCCACATGCCTGTGCCTTCTTCCAGGGATGGCTCTTGATTGGCCACTAGTGTAGACTTAAAGATCATGAAGCTAATAGTTAGAATTTTTTTGCCTCCATTAGGCACCTTGATTACTCCTCCATTTGGTGCAATGATTCCTTTGATTTGGCTTGCTTCATTATTTGGGCCATCATTCTTGTTCTCAGCTTGCGGGGGCTTGACCCCAGGAAAACACAGGCAGGCAGCACCTCAGTCCTCAGGACTGGCAGCCTGCAGGGATCCAGGGTCAGGGTTTGAATCCTGTCCTTGGGCCTGGGTTTCAAGGGTAAAAGAATTGTAAATCCTGACATCAAACAGAGGACTAGAAACTTTAGATTGCTCAGGTACTTTGAAACAAAGGGGGAAGGACCAGAGAATGCATGTGGGAACAAGGTAACCAAGAGGCTTGCAGCCCCTGAAGTGAGCACCATTTTGTTGTGTTTGGCTCCTGGGGACAGCATCCAGAAGGACATGGAAGGAAATCTTTATAACAAAATATTTGAGGTTCAAAGCTAGACTTGGGTTAGCCTTCAGGGCAAAATTAAGGGCACATACCTTATTTCCCGGAATGAAAGAAGAGGAATTCCTTTTGGCAAAAAGTAATGGGAAAAGCTTGAAGAATACAAAAGCCAACACAAATGTGGATAAACTTGTCTTTATTAGGATAATTGATTCTAATTAAATGGTAGACAAGGGTCAATGATCACTCAATAGGTAGACAGAGTGGCAGAGGGGGTCACATTGGGTTGATCTCATACCAGGATCAGTCAAGGGCAGGCTGGTATTTTAGAATGGGTGGGCATTGACGGTGACCCATTTATGGAAGGCAAGGAATTTCCAAAGTTGAAAGAAAATCCAACCAAATTTTGCACATTCCTATTTGAAGACCATATCAAAATAGCATTAATGACACAATTTCCAACAGGGTATCTCCCTATAACCGCAACAGCCCTGACAATATTGATATCTGGAAAAAATATGCAGAGGCTTACACTGCCCTCAAAGCCAATAGGACAGTCAAATTCTATTACATTGACAAATTAGTATTTGCCTTTTCTATGCAAAACACCTATGTCTATTCCCCAAAGGCCCAAACAAAGAGTAGATTGACGTGCTGCAATCTGCACCACAACCTATTTGATGGTGGCTCTCCTTGTTCCAAAGGGGATTTAGCTCTATCAAATGATATTAGGATTCCACAATAGCCAGATCTTCCTATCATTTCTCCAATTGGTCTAGGAGCACCTGAGGCCACAAGCCCAGGCTTCACAATGCTATTGTGCTGTATAATGTTGGTCTCCATAAGTTGGCAGATATTCTTGAGGATTTTCCAACAATTGATACCACCATTGCAGTTGGCCCCCAACAATTGGCCACATCAAATTTGCGCCTCCTATTCCTCCCTGCCTATTTCCCATTCCTAAACCCTATTGAGGAGGTGTGGGGTTCCTTTTTGCCAAACCCCAAAGTGTGTCCTGGGTCATAGCCAGGGGCCAGCTTGGAGAAGATATCATTCCCCAGCAGTGGTGAGTGGTTGATCAAAAGCTTGTACTTGGCCTGCATAACTGAAAACTCTTCCAGCACCTTTCCAATTACTAGGAGGGCATCCCCACTATGCACCTGTCTTCAGCAGGTGCTAACCCTTCTATGGGCCTGTACCAATCATGTAACAACCTAGTAAACTCATTTTCTATAAGCTCTCTTCCCCTATCTGTCATCTCAAGATGCCTAGTTTATCTCACCCACTCCTCCTGGGAAGCCTTACTAGTGGCAAATCTTCTTTAACTTTGACAATAGGTATCTTCCTCCCCTTGGCTAGGGTAAAAGATATGGGGTAGCTCACTCATAGGGTTTGTACTTTTTTCACTGGAAAATTTAGGCAGGGGTTGTAATAGGCTTTTATTCACAGTCAGAAGGAAGATCTCCTTAGAAACCTTCTGATATAATGCCTGGGTAAGGAAAACAATATGGTTTTGCCAATACTGGGAGTCCTCCAACAATCTCTTGGACTCCTTTTACTTGGTTTTGGGCTCCTGCACCTTTTTCTTGGTCTTTATCTCCTTATGTAGTCCTTGTGGCCTTTGCAATCCACGTGATCCAGTCCCTGAAGAGTCTCAGATAGCTCCTTGTTTCAGTCCAAAATCTCTCTCATAACTCTTGTTTTCCAAAGCTAAAACTATCCATTTTTTCTTCCTCTACAATATATTAAACCTAATAACTTACCTTAGCCAACAAAACCCCCAAATTATCTGCTTCTGCTCCTCATTTTTTAGGCTTTAGCTCTCAAGTTAAAGCCCTCAAAACACTGATTAAATAAACTTTGGCTCTCA
This sequence comes from Entomophthora muscae, assembly GCA_014839935.2. Lineage (NCBI taxonomy): Eukaryota > Fungi > Entomophthoromycota > Entomophthoromycetes > Entomophthorales > Entomophthoraceae > Entomophthora > Entomophthora muscae. Next base: position 88,833 of record QTSX02007337.1, on the reverse strand, counting down.
GACAATCATACACCTCAATTTAACTGTTTCACTGAACATTTTATCCAAATAAATTGCTCTTGACTATGGTTTGAACCCAAGGCAACCGCCAGAATTAAATCATTCTGCAAGTTGACTTACTGAATGTCAACAATTTGTCGACATTCAGTAAGTTGACATTATTTTGGTATTTATCTGCTGGAATTGGGCATTTCCAAAACTAAGCTAATTTTTCATAGTGAATTATTAAGTCAGAATTGCAAAATTAAAAAGAAACAGACATAATGTTGACACCATTTAAACAAAGGCTTAATTTTAAGCCAAAAAACTAATATAATTTACTATGAACATGTAAGTTTCTTTGTACTTTTACATTAAGGTCAACTACAGTAAGTAATATCTGGATGTTGACCCCAAATAAGAATCCATAAATTTCTTAATAAAATACACAATATTCTAAAAATAACTACTTTTTATATTTTATACTACTGTTTTTATTAAATATATATTAAGATAAGCATTGAACAAAGACATATGCCAACTTTCATAGCATTCTTTGTATTATTTAGATATTTACTGTTATTTTAAACTCACTGGATAAACTATAGCTTATTTCCGGAAGTCCACTTAAGCCAACACACATATGTTAAAACTAGAATTTATATATGTAATTATAATGTTGACTTTGTGTCAAATTGACGCGTCACCTAAATTGCAACAAAGGGGTTTGGCTAAGCAAACAAAGTGACATAATTTAAGTGAGATTTAATAGGAGAGTTGCTATAAAAGAACGCTGGCTGCCTGAATGTTGACACCTTCACTTATTTATTAGTAAAACACTGCCGCTTAACAAAAAGCACATATACAATGATATGATAATTCAGGCCAAAGTACCCAGAGATGTACTTTAGACTTCCCTCTACAATCCCTATTATTTAGTTTTCATAAGTTACATATGCAAATCTTTAAATTTTTTAAATTTAAAAATAATCAATTTTGGCCTTAAAAAACCAACTCCAGAAAATATTAACCAAGCTTTATAAGTGATTTACAAAGTGTTTTTACACTTTAATGCTGACTGTCAGTATGTTGACGTCAAAATTAAAGTGTTTTTTATGCTGAAAAACTAAATTAAATATTTTTGACTATTGTGACTACCAGAATGTTGAATTTTTATTTAAACATGGGTTTTTTCTATTCTTTAATAATAAACTAGCTCTAAAATTACTTTACATACTTCTATAAACTATTTACTTAATAATAAAATTTAAAACAAGGGATTGTTATTTAATTTTATTCATGTTTCACATGATTATTCTTACTTTATGAACTCTACTCTAATTATTGTAGGGCAAATCTTCCAAGAAGCCACAAAATAACCCCAAGTCAACCAAGAAAGTACCAAAAGCCTCTAGAAAGGCCCAAAGTCCCTACCCCAACAAGAAACCAGCCAAAGAACCCTCAACAAAACAGAAGACAAAGGAGAAGACCCCAGATCCTGAAAGCAACGAGCCCTCCCCTGCCCCCTCCTCTTCTCCAAGCTGGTACCAATCAGAAGGAGATGAGCTTCCACTAAACAAGCAAGGAATAAAGAAGATACCCAAGAGTCCAGAACCTTTTTCAAGCCCAGATGAATCAAGCTCAAAGGAATCAAGCTCATCCCAGTCTAGAAAGCGCAAGAATCCAACTCCAGATAATTCCCCTCCACCGCCCAACAAATCTGCACCTCCATCCTCCTCATCAAGTATAAATAAAGAAGATCCTGATGATTACCTGTCTGACTATTATCAAGCACCAATTGGCCCATGAGATCCCCTAAAGGTTCACAATATATGTAATGTCAAAGGAGAGTTTAAGCTCCCAAAGAAGTTCCCTCAGGTTTTCCCTCTAATGTCTGTCAAAGGAGGTGCAAGTTTAGTCTGTGATGGCTATGTTTTCAATTGCAACAATCAGAAGAGAGCAGGAAGAAGCAAGCATTATGTATGTGAAGATAGAAGCTGCGCTGCCAGAATCAATACAGAAGGATGGAATAAAGTCACTAGTGAAAAAGGAGAGCACACATGCAATGCTCCAATAAATCTTATCAAAAAGCTTCTAAAGAGTTATCTCTACCAAATGGTCCCAGTCTCCAAAGACGTCAAGGCTTCTGATCTTGCAGTTAAGGCCACCACAAACCTAAGTAATGAGAACCTGAAGCTCATCCCTGACTGCGACCAGTTAGTGAAGTACATATGTGACAAATGCTGTGACCTAGTCCCCCATAAGAAATCAGCCATGGTTCAAGGAGAGTTAGTCTTGACAGATGAGTTAAGGATGTTCAATAGTGATGAGGTATTCCTTTTACATGATGATGGTCCTACAGCAGATGCAAGAATTATATGCTATGCTACACAACAGAACCTGGAGCAGTTGAGGGATTCAGAGACCTGGTTATGTGATGGTACCTTTGAAGTATGCCCCTGCCTTTTTACCAACTATGGGTTGTACATTCCCTTATTGAAGGAAAGGTGCTCCCATTAGCCTACTTTCTGCTTCCTGGGGCAACAGAAGAGATCTACATAAGGGCCTTTAAAATCCTTCAGGAGGGCATCAAAGCCCTACCCAGTAATAGAAAGAGTCCCCCTGGCCATAACACTAGAGCCAATCCATATGATGATGAAAAGGATGAAGCCACCCTTGCTGCAGAAAAAGAAGCTCAAGATAAAGCACTTGGCCCCTCAACTATAATCATGGACTATGAAACTGCCTAGTATAACGCTTTTGTAAATATCTTTGATGGAGAGGTACAGGGGTGCCTTTTCCATTATTGACAGGCTGTCAACAGGCAACTAAAGTGTCTACCTGAGCTCAGCAAGCTCCACCGTCTAAATACATCAGGAAAGTGCAAGTTCTTAATTCAGCAGTTTGTGGCACTAGCCTTTGTAAAGCCAGAGCATGCTGGACAAGCCTTTGAGCTCCTATGCCAGGATCCATATGCCAAGAAACATGTTGGTGCCTTCTACCCTTTCATTGAATGTTATGAACCACACTGGATTGGACGTAAGGTCTCTAAGCGCTGGAGCAAGCCCAGAGCCAAAGCCAACTGGAACTGCTACCAGGCAGTTATTAAGGATGAGATGAAAACTACTTCATCTTTGGAGGGCTGGCATAAGCATATCAAGTCCTCCTTTGGAATCAAGCCCAGATACAACACCTTCTATGAGCATCTCAAAGTCCAACAGGGGAAAACTGCTGCATCCATCAGAGATATTGAGAACTGCCCATCCAAGAAGAAGAGAACCACCAAAGAGAAACAGTATCAAGAGAAGATAAGGACGTTGTCAGGGCCAAATATAAGCTTTCAGAGATTGGAGAATACATCAAGAAGATTGCCACAGTTCTTAATGGCAACCAGGTGATCACAGTCTAGCTTTTCATTAAATTTATTGAGTATTGCCTAATTTTTTATATAGTTCTTATATATTAAGTATACTCTTTTTAAATAAATATTTATTCTAAATAAACCATTAATCTTTTATGATACTGCTTTTATAAAATAATTGGTTTTTTATTGATAATTTGATGCTTTAGACTGTATTACATGGCCTATATTGGTATTTTACTAGTAAACTATATGTTTTTTTGTAGTTTTCAATATAGAAAAAACTTTATATTACTGTTTTTGATTGCTATATTTTTCTATAATACGTGAAATTTTATGTAGTACCTTTTTGTATATTGGATTTTTTTGTTTTTATAAGTGGGAAAGAATTTATTATAGTAAAGATAGCTAATTTCATAGTAAAATAAAATAAAAGTGTATTTTTATAAATTTTTTTAATATTCATGTATTATTTTTTATGGACTTTTTAAAATCTATGTTATCACATTACCCTAAAAAGTATTTTGAAGCTTAATTTTTATTAAGTAAAATGTTCAGGAAACAGGTTTCTGCTTATTAAAAAAGTGTCAACATTTAGTAGTCTGCATGAGTTAAAACTTAATTCTGACTTTTCAATGCTGTTGACATTAAAGTATTTTTAATTCTGATTATCAACATATAGTAAGTTGACTTGCAGAATGAGTTAATTATGGTGGTTACCAAACCCAAAGCTATCTTGCTCTGGGTAAACAACTCCTTCACATTTCAAACAGGTTTGCTGTGATTCCTGTCACGTTTCTCCAGCAAATCTTGAGTGCTTCTGCATATGTCTTAATTAGGGGAATTTCAAACCATTGATTCTTCAATGTTTCTCCGCATTTTCTTCAACTTTTTGCGCCTTTGAACTTGCCTGTTGCTTGCCTTTTTGCCTCTCCTAGTCATTCTTGGCAAAATTTGCTTATTTGCCCTTAGTTTCTCTGTTCTGTTTCCAGCCTCTTTCTGGCTCCTTTCTGCTCTATATAAAACTCAATAAACTTACAGTTTAAACACTGTATTTCATTTCTCTTTCCCTTTCTTTTTCTTGTAATATAATATGATAATTAATTCTCTTTTTATACTATAATATTAGCAGCATTAAATCCTTATTTAACTGCCTCTTTTCTTAATATTTCCTCTTATAAGACACCAAAATCAGCATTATGGCTCCTGAATCCAGTCTGGCTAGTCCTTCTGAGTCATCTTCCAGCTCTATAGCTAGTATTTCACAATCATCTTCTGGTCCTTCTTCCAGTTCTTCAACTACATTTCTCAGCTCTTCAGCCTAACCAGCAATCAGTCCATCTTATTCCACAAACAGCTCATCCCAGTCTCAACACAGCTAATTTCTATCATCAGTCCTCTGGATACTCCTGCATCATAATCTTTCAGCTCTTCAGCTCATCCTCACTAGGAACCACCTTGGTTCCACCTGCATAATAACCCTTTTTGATTCCAAACTTCAACATGAACCAACAGTCCCTCAACTAGTCTTCACTGTGATCATACAGTCCTTCTTACTAGTCTTCTATGCTGATCCCAAACTATGAGCCACCTCAGTTCTTTATCTCAGTCCCTGTTACCAGAACCTGTAGACCCAGGTATGAGTCTACATTGAACTAGCGTTTGACTGGGCCCTTACAAGTGGCAATCCACTTAGGCCATCCAACCATAGATATGTAAAATCTATGCTGTTGTTTTTACTCACCCAGGTGATTAATTCTGGGCGTTTAGTTGCAAAGTAATCATTTTTACTTCCCAGAGGCCTGATCACACCAAGTTCTGCAGCTGCTTCCCCAAGCAAACCACCTTGGTGACACCTCTGAGAAAATCTATGCCCTCCACGCTCACTTTGGGCTCTCCCCAAAGCTCCCATAGGGACATAAATGAGGACACCCTACCAGTCTGTTAGGTAGGATGCTTGCTCACAGACCTCCTGTAAGTGTATCAGGGTACATAGAGCTCTCAGAGCCCTTCCCCTCCCTGGCAGCCTACGCTACCTGCCAGGGGTCCAAAACTTACAGTCCTGGTAGGCAAGTCCCCCACCATGCTTGCACATACTTCTACCCTGGCAGCCCATGTTAACCGCCAGGGTCTAAAAAGTCTTCAGCCTGAGCAGCAAACACTACACATCAGACTGGATCACTCCCCACCCCAAACAGACAAACTTTCCTGCTAAGCTATCTCATTCTTCACCCCAAGCAGCCACAGTTCCCTGCTGGGTGAGGACCTCTAGCCCACAGCAGCCAATATCTTCTGCTGGGTGGAGACAACATCTGCCTCTAGTAGTCTTTACACCTACTAGCTAGGCCTTACCTTCCCTAGTATCCATCATTCCCTACTAGGCCTCTACCTGCAACAAACCAATAACACATTGTCAATCTTCAGCATATTGTCTTTATTTAAAGCCAAATCAACCCTTGCCTGCAAACCCTTTTACATGTGGATCATCACAGGAGGTCTTTGGGTGGCTCAAGCAAGTTGTCAAGCGGCAGATACCAACTGGGACCAAGGACCTCTTTGATTTGTTGCAGGCCAGGATCCACACCCTTCTAGCCAAGACTGTGGCCAAATTCTATTGCTACACTGATTCATTTCTCCCTGTGTGCCTTGCCAAACAGGAAAGTGACTTAAGGCTTAACAATTCTGACAATTTTTTATATTATTTAATTTACTCTTTTAGATTTATGGATTATTGTTTTATGTTTAGATTTTCAAGCCCGCAATCCCATATAACAGGACCATTCATGAAGGATCCTAATTTACTTATTTTAAATTAAATTCTTTTATTCTGGCCCATGTTGCCCATCCCTAACACTTGATACTAGAGTATCAAATTTATATTTATATCACTCACGTCAAATATATGGTAGAGCATGCCATCTCAAAAACGCCATCTTGAAATACACTATCTCAAATTTTTACTATCTCAAATTTATAGTAAAAACACCATTTTTTTTACAGCATCACAATCAATAACAACAGGGTTTCAAAATTTAGATTTTTTCAACTCCAAAAAATCCAAAAATAAAATCCAAAAAACATTTATAGGATTTTATAGCCTCAGAATTTCAAATCTGCAATAAAAAATGGGGTTAATAAGTAGCAACAAGGCTGCTTAAAGCCCAAAAGGTAAAATATACCCAAAAATTATCATTTTAATCTATTATAACCATGAACCATACTTTAAAATAAGCATATAATTGTACCAAATAATAAATAAAAGTCACAAAATAATAAAATCAAAGAAAATAAGTGAGAAGATAAAGTAGTGTTTATTAGAAAAGGGCTCAAACATTGGTAGAAAGAGCAACTGAGATAGCTTGGAGATGCTCAAGATTTCTATCCTTAGGATAGTAGGCAAGAACCATCTTGCTGATTTCAGTATAATTCTTTACTGCCTTAGTCTGCTTGGGGGGGTCACCCTTAGTCTTCATGCTGGTCTTGAATAGACGGGCAGAGAGGGCTTGTTGGGTCTTGAGATGCACCATGATTTTGTTAAACTTAAGCTTCTGGGCCCTGACTCTTGTAGCAAACTGGCTATGCCACCCTTCAAGGGAAGAGGTGGTCTTGATCAACAGCAACTGTGGTAAGTTTGACTCCCTGGTACTCAACACTTTGTTGAGTACCAGGGAGTTGAGTGCTGCATATGTGAATCTATTAGTATTTTTGGCTTAACCAATTTTAAGCTAATTTTTACTAGTAATTTAGGGGTTTGAAACCAAAAACCAAGGTTAAATTTACTTGAACTTGACTCTGTTTAATAATTTATTAGCTAAAATACCAATTTAAGGGGCAATTTATAAGTAAATTTACTAATATAAATGAAAAAACCTGTGTTTGACACTCTAAACCAAAAAGTGACCAGTTCAACACTTTTTAAGCCAAATTTTAATTTTATTAATAAAATACATATGCGCTTATATAAAATCTGTTATTTACTATTATATTTTTATGATTAATGTCCATAGTTATCAATTAGGCTCCTAAGCACCACTATTCTGGATTTAGTGGCATAGACATTAATCAAATACCCCCACTTGTTTTACATTATGTCATTCCCAGGTTTTTTGGATTAAGTGGTGCCACATAAATTAAGCCTGATTTATTAAGAGATTTCATATGTAATTTATAAAAAACAGAAACTTGACATCTTTTTTGTTTGACTCTATCCACTTGAAACCCAATTGGTTTTGGATTTAACTAATCAAAGGCTCGGAATTAAGGCTAAATTAATGTGACACACTATGAGCGCCACTCAACACTCACCAACTCAACACTTTAACTTGGGGATTAGTACAGATAGCTTCATAACGGTTTAACCAACACCATGATAAATAATTCACTCCCAGCTCCTCACAGCATACCCCAATCACTAATAAACACATTTCCACTCATTTACTTTTTTAACTTATGCTGTATTTTTTTTTAATTTTTGAGCATATGATACTGCCTTGCTTTTGGGTTAACTTTTGAACCCGTTTTTAATTTAAGCAAGTTTTAAATGTAAAAAACATAGTAAATTTGATGTTTCTGCTCAACTCCAGCATACTCAACAGTGAGAATTCAGCTTTTCACAGCTGATTGACAGTGCCAAACTTGTCACTTTACTATGTTTTGAATTTTCAACTCTCAATAAAAAAATTCCACATAATAATTTTTTATTTTTTTTGCAATTATAATCTACTACTTTTTCTGCTGCTCTCCATATAATTTTTATATATTTTTTTGATTTTTAATTGTACTTTTACATTGATTTAGCACTAAGATGTTATGATGAACCTAACATCTTTGATGCTTCATCATAAATTCACTTATTTTCTATGTTTTAACCTTTATATCTATACTTTGAGTTTCTATTTTGCTTCTATTTACTTTTTTATGTTTTTTTTCTTGATAAATAAACTTTATTTGCATACTTTTCATTTAACTTTTACTTTGCTTTACATCTGTGTTTCATATCTTTAACACTATTTTATTTACAAAACTAAACTTTTCTTTAGACAAAATCAAGCAAGAAAAGCCAACAGCCCAAGCGCCAAGCCTCCAAGGGCTCCAAAGAAACTGTCTCCACTACCAAGCGTGCCAAGAAGCCTGCAAAGGCAGAGTTTTAACCCCATCTCCTCCTACTTCTCCCCCCTCATCTTCCACATCCCCTTCACCTTCCCCCAAAATTCCTCCCCCAATAAATCTGATGGTGATCCTACTGACCACTCATTTTACCACTCAGAGGCCAACTCTGAGCCCACCAAGGAGCAACATACCAAGAATTCAAAGGCTGCCAAGGAGTCCACCTCTTCTTCTTGTAAGAAAAAGGAGACATCCAAGCAGGCCTCAAAGAACCCTTCCCCTCCCCCTCCTGATGGCTCTTCCCCCTCCCTCATCTGATCCCCAAGATGAGCCATAGGAGTACTCCAAGAAGTTCAAAGCTTCTGTTCATGTGGCTTGGGATCTACTGGCCATCCACAATATCTATAATGTGGACAGAGAGTTTAAAGTCCCCAAGCGCTTCCCTGGGTACTTCCCAATTATGTCTGTAAAGGGCAACCCTGGCTATGTTGCTGACAATTATATCTTTAATTGCAACAACCAAAAGCGGCAGACCAAAAGCAAGCACTTTGTCTGCAAGGATAAGACTTGTGGGGCCCAGTTGAACACCAAGGGCTGGTAGCAGGTTACTTTGGAGAAGGGGGAGCACACTTGTGAGCCCCCCAATCACCTGATCACTCAGATGTTAAAGTGGTACCTTGTGCAAGTAATACCCACATCCTCCCATCTTTGCGCATCAGATCTGGCCATCAAGGCCCTCCAGCACCTGAAGCCCAAAAATCTTAAGTTGGTGCCCACCCAGGAGCAACTTGTTAAGTACATCAGTGATAAGAGAATTGCTGCCAATCCCCCTCCCCACAAGGCTTCTGACGTCCTCTCTGAGCTCACGCTCACTCATGAGCTCAAGCAGCTTCTGAGTGGGGAGCGCTTCCTCCTCCATGACAACGGGCCTGCTGCCAAAGACCGCATAATCTGCTACTCAACTCAGCAGAACCTGATGAAGTTGAAAATGGCTTCAACCTGGCTAGTTGATGATACCTTTGCCACTTGCCCCCGGATGTTCAAGCAGCTCTGGATGATCCATGCCCAGATTGACATCCAGGTGATTCCACTTGCGTTCTTTCTTCTTCCTGGGGCCACTGAGGCCATTTACACACGTTTGTTCACAATCCTCCATCAAGCAATTGCCTTTCTTCCTCCTGCCAACAATGACAAATCCCAGAAGACTCCCCCCACACCTGCGCCAACCCACCTGCCTCTGACAAGGACCAGGCCACCCTGGACTCAGAGGAAAAGGCAAGGCTAAGAGCCTTCTCAGTTCAATGCATTTGAGCAGCTGTTCAGCAGAGAGGTGCAGGGGTGTCACTTCCACTTCTGCCAAGCAGTTGCTTGTAACGTGCAGGCCCATGCCAAGCTTATTAGGTTGAGCCAGAGGGACACTTCTGACACCTGCAGATTTGTTCTGGCACAATTCAGTGCCTTGGTTTTTTTAAAGCTAGAGCACACTGCGCAGGGGTTTGAGGTGCTCTCAAAGAATCCCTACATAGCAAATAACCCATAGTTCAAGCCTTTTCTTGAGTACTTTGAGCCCCAGTGGATTGGGAATGTTGTCACACAGAGGCAAGGCAAGGCCTGCACCAAGGCCAGCTGGAACGTGTACTGGGCGGCCATCAACGGGGAGCTGAAGACCACTTTGGCATTAGAGGCTTATAGCAAGCATCTTAAAGCCAACATTGGGCTTCATCCAAAGTTCAATAATTTCTTTTTTCCTGAAGCATGAGCAAGAGAAAACAATCTCCAAGCTCTGAGATCTCTCCAACTGCGTCCCCCCACCAAGCCAACCATCCGCTGTACCCTCTTCACCAAGGCCATCCAGGGTGCAGCCAAGCGCAAGTATAAGGCCTCTGAGCTTAAGCAGCAGCTTGAGCTTATTGCCACTGCCCTCCTGGAAGGGGCTAAAATGAAATGGGGAAAGAAGGATGAGGAATAAACTTGCTTGCTTGCTCAGTTATATGATTTTTACTTTTAACTTTTAACTTTTTAAATTTAATTTTTACTTATTAGCTTTGATCATTTAGTTTTTAGTTTTAATTTTTAATTTTTTTAATTTAATTAGATAGCAGTGATTGTTCTATATATGCATGGTAAGTTTGAGGTGAATATTTATAGTTGAAAGTAAGTGAAATATCTTAATTTTTGTTAATTTCCTAATAAAACATATGATATTCACAGTTGTACTTATATGAACCATATCAAATAAGCTTTAATATTTCTTAATATTTTGCATAACTTTATTTGTTGTTCTTATTTATTTTTGGTTCATTGGAATTTTAATTTTTATGGTAATAAAAAATATTTTTATAATGAAGAGTGTAGATTACATAGTAAAATGAGAAATAATTGCTTATTTCTCCTTATTTTTATTCAATTAGGGTACTATTTTTATTAAATTTTTGATTTTTCTGGAGTCACTTTAGTATACCATAGCTGTAAGGCTTAATTCTTTATATTAAAAGTTTTCATTACATCAAGATCTGTTAATTAAAAAAGTGTCAATTTCCAGTTGTTGATCAGGGCAAAAGCTGAATTCTCACTTTACTATAGTGTCAACTACCAGGGAGTCAAGTTTAAGGAAGTCAATCACCAGAGAGTCAAACTTACCACAATTGCCAATCAACCTGTCTTTGACCTGATTATAGAAGTTTCAGGTGATTGAGTCATTGCCTTTTCTGATGTGGTGTGCTCCTTGGAAAACACCAACCCATTGAGTTTTGAAATACTCAATGAAAGAAGCAAAGGATGCCTGATTGGCAAGGATATATGGGTGACAGAGGAGGGCATCATAGAAGGCATTGGTCTCCTCCTTTCTTACTAGGACAAGGGCAGCAAAGCAATTGAAAAAGTCATTGGCCTCTTTTGAGCCTTCTGTGTTGACAAGCTCATGAAGATCTGAAATTTTTTGAAGGTGGCGGTAGAGTGCCTGCCAAAAGTGAAAGTAGTATACCTGGGGGAAGCTCTTGAAGAATTTTATGAAGTTATTTGCCTGAGCCTGTTCAAAACCCACTACCATATATTAATGGTAGGGAAGGCTTTTGGCCTGCTTCTTGGTTGGGGTGGCTTCCTCTTCCTGTGACTGGGCCTTCTTCTTGCGCCCTCTGGTTTCCTTTGGCTCCTCTTTGATGGTTGGGAGGATTTCATCCAACTTAGCCTTTAAAATTGTAAGAGTACATAAGTTTCCTGTTTCTTATATGTGAGGAAAAAGAAGACCAGGGGAAGAACTAGATTTCCCACCTTTCCATGAATGTTCTAAAGCTGGCTAAATAGCTTTGGGCAGGTGGAGAAAATGCCATCTGCGAGCCATGTCTTGCATTTTAACAGGTTGCACAGATTGTGTGAGATGGCAAAGCAAATAATGTGCTCATGGGCATGTTGGCCAAGTTGTGGAGAAGGAATCTCTCCTCATGACAAGATGTTTTTTGTTCCTCAGTCAAGATCAATTGATCAATTGATGAAGAACTGACGTCTTCAGTGCTCAGAGAATACCTCTGATCAGTGAGATATCTCTGCAATTTAGTGGCGTCACCAACAGCAGCAAATTAGGAGTTGTTTAAAATGAGGGGAACATCTTTGCCCACCTCAGTGGAGGTTCAATCTCTGGTGGCTTGGATGACCTGGTAAAGAAACCAGTGTATCAGTTGGTACAGGGGGTCAAAAGGCTAAGCACAGTCATGGTTAACAGTTAGGGCTTTGAATCTGGTGAATTCATAGGTGGTGAGCCTTGCAGGGCACCCAACGTTATCAGATTTGTAGTGATGTTGGTGGAATGGTTTATTTGTGTTGTTACATCTGAAGCTGTAGGTCTTGTAAACAAGGCTGGCTCCTCCCTTCTTAGTTATTATGGGATAGCTGGCAGGGTATGTGGTGGGCATAGCAAAGATGCCATTTTAATTGCAGATATTGTGGACAATGTTAACGTCCCAGAACTCAATTTGGTTATCTGAAGAAGCACCAGGATTAGGCTCCTGCCCCTCTTCCTCTTCAGGCTCTGAGGTGGGATCAGAGTGACAATAAAAGTTGAATAACTTCTCTTGGGGATCATAAGGGGAGTAAACAAAAAGAGAGTGAGGAGGGGTTGGGCTGGTTTCCTCAGGCTCTGGGGAAGGCGTGGGTGTCTTGGGGGGAGCTTTACCCTTAGCAGGCTGCTTTTTAGGGGTAATTTTGGCCTTCTTGGCCTTGGGAGGAGTGGTGTTGCCCTTGGAGGCCTTGGACGCAGCTTTGGTGGTAGGCTTGGGAGGCATCTAAAAGTGAATTAGTATCAAAATATGAGAAATTTGGGGTTTTTTTAAAGAGAAAAATGAGAATGTTTTAATATAAAAGTAGATTTTTCCCCATAGAATTGTATAAAAAGCCTTAAAATATATAATATCAAAATTTTAATGTTTTTTGTTTTTTAAAATTATTTTTTATTAGTAACGCAAGTATGCAAAACTTTGAGTTTTGACTGAAAACTTGCAGTTAAATGGCGTTTTTGAAGTGACATAATTGAGGTGCTGTAGCTCAAAAACATAGTGTCTTTGACCATTTTTATATTAAATTAACAAATTTCTGGTGGAGCTACCCCAACTGGGCCAGAGAGTAAAACTTGAATTTCACAAAAAATAGCTTATACAACTGGGGTTAAAAAGTACCCAGTTGTTAGAGGAGGTCAAAAAATATATATTTGCAAATTTTCATGTTTTCTTATATTTTTTTATTAATATGGGTTTGAGAGTCAATTTGTAATTTTGAAAAGTGGAAAGCAAGATTGCAGTGAGGGAATTGATATAGTGTAGCCTGGTGTCATATGTAATTTCCCCATATTTTCCCCTATCTATTGTGCGCCTTGAATCAATTGGGTGTTATGAAACTTGGTGGAATTTGAAATGACATAAATTGAAATGGCGTAATCACCCCCTTACATATTAAAATCACTATTAAAATATTTTATTAAGAGATTCCTTATCAAAATATCCATGTATAATAAAGTTATAAATTACATATAACAAAACTGGTTTTTTACTCAGCAATGATACTCACTAGTAGGACTAACATAGTGGCATTATTTTAGGTTGCCCTTGTATAAGTGTCTTGAATTAATACTATAGGAACATCTTCTGGCACTATACACAAGGCTTTATTTTAGTTTGAGAATAAGCTTATTTTATTCAAAGATAAATATCATGATTTGAAATGAAGTTAAGTCAAGATGGCGTAAACATGCCCCACACTAAGAGATTTCATATGTAAATAAAGTTACCAAAATAAGATTTAATTAATCTGACTTGAAGTGAAAAATCAAGATGGCATAAATTCAAGATGCTGCATATAAAATTATATGTAAATTTTTACTTTTTTATTGTTTATTTTATTTTTTTGTGATTCAAAATCAATAACGCAAAAAACGCCATCTCAAATTAAATTTGAGATGGCGTAAATCAAAGTGCTATTTTCAAGATGGTGTGTCCTACCAAATATATAAGCTAAATCAAAAATTAAAATATCAAGTTTGAAAAGTATAGTATGCTTTTTTATATAAATATAATTACTATACAATTTATATACTGTTTTAAGCATTTTGTCTTTGTAATAATTTGCTATGATATAAAAACTTATGAAATTAATTACATTAAAAAAGTAATAAATAAAATTGCAATAAAATTTTATTGTGTATTAGGATTTATTGGGGTTGCCTGTAGTTTGTGTGGCAGTATGAAGAAACCTGGCAATGAAGGTGGCACACAACCTCCACTGACACACCATATATGGTGGATACACCTTGATTAAAATATTCTTATTGGCTTGTAAAAGGAAGTAGGCTCAGGTGGGAGTGTATTAGCAGCTTTTCTGGCAGGGCTGCAAACCCATAGATTCCTGCCAGGACCAAGGCACCCTGGATGGCATGGCCAACCAAGTTGTACCCATGCAGGACCTTCTTTTCATTGAGGGAGAGCCTGGCCTCATCAATCCTGAGGAGGACCCTGTCCAGGTCTTTGACTGTGGCTCTCATCCTGAAGTATAATAAGAACCCAAGGTAAACCACAAATTGAAGCCTTTGCCCAGCAAAAGCTTCAGTAAGCTCACATAGATTATTGAACATGGTAATAATCTTTTTCTTGTGCTTTTTCTTTGCAAAGGTAAGCTCCATGGCCAGAGGGAGCCTGTCTCATTGGCACTCCAGGCCAGCCTAAAGTATTCCAGGAGAATATTAGTTTTCTTGACAGCTGTTGCATTTGTAACAGCCAATTTTGACACTGTGCCCCCAAAGTTCTCCAGTAGGTAGGAGAGGATGTGTTTCACTGGGTAACAAAAGTACGCAACTGCATGGGCCTAGCCCATCCCTGGTATATTCTTGAATGGTAGCGTCTCCAGGGCGTCCCAAACAAGCTCAGTGGAGTTTACACAGTAAACTCAACTGGGGGCCACCAGGTCAAGTAAGATTAATTGGACATCCTTGTAGGCAGTAACTGACCACTCAGATACCCCCTTGCCGTGAGTCAGCTTGGCTAATGCCTCCCTAGACATCAGGAAGGAACCATTTATTCTGTCCTTGAGCTTGCGCACAACAGGAGGAGACAATGTCAGCTATCTTGCCACATGATTGGTGTAGTTGGCGTAGAACATGACAGGGACAAAAGGGACCCGGACCTGGTGTATTATGCCATCAAATATTTCTAAAAAGGTAATAATTTAAGAATTTTTATTATTTTTATTTTTAGATTACCTTCTTTGGTGCCCTCCTTGCCAGCGGCTTCCTCAGGCTTAGCCATCCAAGCGCAACCAGTTGCGCGGGAAATTTGATATCCTCTGTTCTGGCGCGCTTGGCAGGTTTGAGATGTTTATACATCTCAAGGTCATTAACCCAGACAGACGGCACAGAGAGGAAAAACATCTTGAATTTTAAGCCCTCCACAACTGCTTCTGGACGTTAAGAAGACACTCAACGGTCTTCTCAGGGGTGTTGAGCATCTTGGTCATGAGCGCCTTTGTGGACACCTTGTTGATTTTGTTGCCTGTTAAGACAGCTGACTTGACTATTTCTTTGATATTGTGGTCAATTTCCTTAATCTCAGTGATTTTCAAGTCAAGATCCTGCAAAAGCTTCTCCAATTCTCTCATATGATTTTTTACTAACCTTTGCATACGTTTTTATAGCTTTTACCCCAACAAACTCTGTGTTATTCTGATATCCTTCCCTCTTTTTTATCCCTGTTTGTTTTCTTATTTACTATAATATCCCATCTTTTTACCCATTGTGTATATGTTTTATAATTATATCAATATACATTGTTTGTGTTGTGTAATTGGGTCTTCTAGTCCTTTGGATTGGGTTAACAAGATAGATCTTTTGAGTATAGTTGGCTGGCTTAAACACTAGAGTATGCTAAAGACCTAATACACAATTAGTTTACTGATAATAGCTGTCAAAACTGCAGGCTCAACCCGCCAGCAAGGTTCCAACCAAGCGGGTTTGTGACCCGCAATCCAATTATCCGGTCACTTGAAGCCAGACTAGGAAGTCAACTTGAATTACCAAATCCAACAACATGAACAGATGATGATCCTTTATGGTGGATACCTTGTTTTGGCGCTAGACTCATTATCAGGATCAAACCATCCCCCTCTTCCATCTAACTGTGTGATCAACAATCATATTTCTGTTATCCTTGATTCACATTGACTATATAATCACTATCTCACAATAAAGATTATTATCTAGTTTCTAAATATTTTTCCCCTTGTAACTCTGCTAAAACAGCACAGTTATAACATTGGTAGCACAGGTAGGTTCTCCATCCTACCTTATCTTGAAAAATTCCGCCTGTTGCCTGTACTCTCTGCGGCCAAAGAAACCTCAACAGAATTATGTCTGGCCTCCTGCCTAACTGGACTCTATACACCCCTGGTGCCAAGATAACTGGTGGCTCTGTTCTGTACCAGAGCACAGTGATTCCATTACCCGCCTTCAACACCATGTCTGCACAAGGTTTCTTTTAGGCTCCCTCCTTGATGCCGCAACCAGCCAAAAAAACACCTTGCCCGCCTACGTAGCTCAAAGACTATGAAGTGCCACCTTGGAACCTTTTGCCAGGGCCAACAACAACAATGTTGCCGCGTGGATCCAGTCTGTCCAGAGCAAGCTGGCCCAGATGGAATGCCCACAGCGGTTTTGGATTGCAGAAATTTCCATTTTCCTGACCCATGACGCTGGCACTTGGTGCAACAAGTGGCACGAGGAGCACACCAACAAGAACTGAGATACTTTTAAGCGAGACTTCCTAGCAAGATTTGTGCTTAAAGACACAGCGCTCATGATAATACGCCAAGTAAAGAACCTTACCCAGACAGGCACTGTGAAGGAGCTCACCTGTGCCTACAAGGAACTCCAACTTTGTGCACCATCTGACATGGTCTTTGACACCCCAGCCACACACCACATGTACTACAACGCCCTCAAGTTGCACGTGATGAGACATGTGAACCTGGACCAGGTGACCAACCTGCAAAGCTTGTACTGTGAAGCGGAGAAAGCAGAAAAAACCTCCAACACACTTCATAAGGCACAAACTGGGAAACAAGAGAGACCCAAGGATTCCCATACAGGCAGGGGCTCTACTCAACCACCTCCTGGAGGCAACAGAAACAATGCCAATCACAAACCCACAGGTTCAAATGGGCATGGAAACAGGAACAACAGCCAGTCAAACTGTACCCATTTCCATATCACTGCCACACAGGACAATCAAGACAAGAGAAAAGCCCAGGGAGAGCACTAAGCAAGCCAAGCTCTCCCCACACACCTCCTGACTTGCCCAATGATGAGTACCAACCCAAGGACGTGGACCAATGCCCAATAATCCAAGTGCCCTTGGAGGACCCAGTACTGTACACCATTGCCAGACATCCCAATAAACTGATGTCCTATCCTTTCTGCTTTTGCAGTTACACAGGCTTAGCACTCCTGGATTTGGGAGCAGATTGAACCCTGGTCAACAGTAGCTTTTTGGACAAGTTCAAGCTGGCTACTAATCCTCTGCGGATTAAAAACATGGTCCTGACTGACAAACACCACATTGCCGTGACAAAGGAAACTGCCCCTTTATCTGCTATGCTTGTGAACCTCCACTCCACCATCCAAGGTCCTTTTATTGACTTCCCAAAGTTTGACATTATGCTGGGGCTATACTGGTTGCAAAAAACAATCCCCACATAGACTGGGCAACCTCAGTGTTGACCATCAAGCGTGAAGGTGTCAACCACCAGATCTACCCTGACTCTGTGGACCAACTTCTACATTATCACATCTTTGTATGCATCACTGAGACCTTGGACAAGAAAGAAAATCTGAAGGCCATTGACTGGGACTCCTGTCAGTATGAGATTATACACTTCAAGGACCACCAGGATACCTCCACGCCTCAGGACCACAACATTGTGGCCCGCTATCCAGAAATCTTTAAGGAAGCGTTACCTGGGCTGCCCCCTGAGAAATACATTTAACACTCTATCCAACTCAAGGGGGCTGTACCCAAGGCACACCCCATTTACAGGCTGACCCCAAACAAGGACAACACCCTATGCGCCTATCTCAAGGAGGCACTAGAAAAAGGACTTATCTGCCCCTCAAAGTCTCCCTTTGGGGCTGCCATATTCTTTGTGGCTAAGAAGGACGGTACCTTACGCCTGGTCACAGACTACCATGCCTTAAACAAAGTCACCATTAAAAATTGTTACCCACTGCCACTGATTGTCAACCTTTTTGACGCCTTGGGAGGAGCCACTGTCTTCTCTAAGATTGATCTAACTGCAGGCTACAATCAGATCCGTATCAAGGAGCAAGACACCCCCAAGACAGCCTTCCATACTAATTACGGTTCTTACAAAAGCGTGGTACTCAACTTTGGCATGACCAATGCCGCGTCCACCTTTGTAACCTTCATGAACAAAGTGTTTGCGCCACACATAGGCAAACATGCTCTAGTGTACCTTGACATTATTATTGTCTACAGCCCCTTGATGGAACAGCACCACAAAGACCTGGAAGAGGTCTTTGCGACCTTGGCACAACACAAACTGTTGGCCAAACCCTCCAAATGCCAGTTCTTCTGGGAGCAACTACCCTTCTTGGTACACATAGTCTCAAAAGACGGCATCAAACCTAACAGTCAAAAGATACAAGCCATATGCAAGATTCCACCCCCCAGGACAAGTCAGAACTACACACCTTCTTGGGAATGATGACCTATGTACAACGCTTCATACCCAACTGTGGCGTCTTGACTGCCCCCTTGTCTGCCATAACAGGTGCCAAGTCTAAGTTTGTATGGACCCCCCAACGTGACCTCTGCTTTAGACGCCTCAAAGAAAAGCTCACAACAGCTCCCATCTTATAATACCCCAAACAAGACGGGAAATACCAGATGGAAACCAATGCCTCAGATGCATCCATTGGGGGAGTACTACAAATGAAAAATAATGGCGGTGACTTCCTGCCTGTAGCTTATGAATTACAAAAATTGACAGACAGCAAGTATCAATATCCTATCCAGAACAAAGAATTATTGGCTTTTGTGAACTGTCTAGTCAAATGGTGCTATTACCTGGAACGTCAGGAAGAATTCACAGTATTAACCAATCACAAGTTGCTCATCTATTTCAAAACTCAAGCAAATCTGTCCCGCTGCCAAGCTTACTGGATGGAGCTATTGGAGAGGTTTAACATGCTCATCCAGTACAAACCTGGGGCCAAACTTGCCATGGCAGATGCCCTGTCCTGCCTGTATGTCTGTGCTTCAGGAGGATAAAATGGGCTCAACCCAGACTGGCCTCTCTTGGTACTACAAACAAAGGACAAGGGTTTCCCCCTGGCACAACCAACATAACAAAGGAAACAATCATCAAAAATGAACACCTATTTGCTGACGTATATTGGACTCTACACAGAAAATGTCTGATATCATGGCCATTCCCTACATCCCCACACATCAACAAGTAGACACCATCCTATGCTATCACAGAGATCTTGAACATACCAAGAGCCAAAACCTATATGATTTCCTTAAGCATAAGGCCTGGTGGTCAACCTTATATTGTGATGTTCAAGAAGTTCTAGACCAATGCAAGGTATGCAAAAAATTTGCCAAAAGCAAAACCCCTCAAAAAGTGAGTACTTCCTATCTGTACACAACTACCTTTCAAAGTATGGGCTCTTGACATTGTTGGCCCCATGCCAGGAAAACACAATGACAAAAGAATACATCATCACCACCATTGACTTTGCTACAAGATGGCCAGTAGCCCAAGCAGTAAAGACACACACTGGCAATAATGTACGACAGTTATTGGCAAGGAAATAATCAGCAAGTTCTGAAAGCCAGAACTCCTGATAACCAATGGAGGGAAAGAGTTAACCTCCAAAACAACCAATGTATACCTTGCAAAAAATGGGGGCAAGCACACTGTCACAACCCAAACCACCCACAGGCCAATGGACACGTAGAGCGGCTAAATGGCAGCCTCATGCAAGCCTTAGCCAAACTCATCACCAGGAGACCTCAAGACTGGTATAAGCAGCTACCAACTGCACTACTTGTGTGTCAAATCCAAGTTTACAGATATGTCGTGAATACTGCTATTCCCCATGTTTTGATTTTGCCTTTGGTGGGCCATTTCAAAGACAAATCTCTAGCTTTTGCTTTCACCTCTCAAAATGAGTTGATGACTGAATCAGGAAGTACAATTGTTTTTCTTGATCCTGCGCAACTCACTTGCCCCACTCATGCTGGTGGCAAGTGATCCTACTGTCCTGGTAGTGTTTTGCGGTACCGTCAACCACTATATATTCTTTTTCCTATTCACCAATATAATTAAGTTCTATTCACATTTTTGTCTTTGTGTCTTCAGTACTTCTGCGCCTCTCTCTAGCCACAACTAGAAGAGATTATTCTTCCAGGGCCACAAGGTAATCACATAGCTTTCCCTGTCATCTAATCAAAACTTAGTACAAATCCAATCCTAAGGTATAGATTTCCCGTTGTGTGTCTGTGCCGTGCCTCAGAACACAACAAAAATGGTGCTCACTACAGGGGCTGTAAGCCCCTTGGTTGTCCCTTTTGCATCCACATTTTCAGGTCCTTTGCCTCTGCCTATAAAAGAGCTGACTTCACCTGAAATTACTAGTCCTCCTATTGAGGAAGATATTGCCAACCAGCCTATTACCCCCACTATACTGAACTTCAGGAATGGTCCCTGCCTAGTTGCTTATCCCATGGGTACCCCTGACTTAGAAAAAGTCATGTTGGTAGCCCTTGGAATAATCCGTGAAGGAGCCATCCCTTGCCTTCAGCTGCAGTTCAGTTGGGCTGAATACTACAAATTAATTATGACTCCTAAATTCCCAGAACATCACCTCTCAGCGTCTGGCTCTGCTGAGCACTTACTATTGTCCTTTGTGCAGCCTGCCTTGGCCCACCATCAAATGGTGTTGGGGCTCCACGTCAAGAAATCTTGTCTCTACAAGCAGCAGTTACTCATCACTGGGACTAGTTTGCTGCCTACCAGCAGTGGATTTGTTACCTGTTTTCCTTGATATCTTACAATCAGCGTGACTCTGTTACCTCCCAGACCTGTTTGGTTAATTCAATTGAACAAATGCGCCAGTCTATCCCCAAATATGTGAGAGAGTGTCTACACAAGTTTCACCAGCTAGAACAACCCTGGAAAACTCAAGTAGATTCCACTTTAAACACTTATCTCACCAACTTCAAACAACTCGTGCAACAGCTCAATGCATTCAGCACATATCCTTTGAACAACTACAGCAGGTAGCAGACTTTGCTGTATATGCCTAAATGACCTCAGTGCAGTGTTTGATCAAGAAAGAGCTGCCACTGCTGCTGCTATAGCCAAACTCCAGAGTCAAGTGAATGAATATGCTAGCCCAAGCCAGATGTTCCGCCCTCTCCCCCTTCTGATGATTTGGCAGATTGAGAACAAAGAACATGGGACGCTATTTGAGAGCTACATATGGCTACTTGCAGTCAAGGACGTCCTGCTGAAGCTCCTCAACCTGACCCCCAGGTGCTTGAATTGACTGCTCAAGTTGCAGAGCTACAGCATGAACTTGCCGCCCTACGTGAAATGATGGCAACTGCTGCTAGTCCAGTTGGGGTTGTCAATAAAGATGGCTGCTGCTCTGGCTTACCAGGAGCTCCTAGAATCCATGCGCTAGGGAACTAATTGCCCTGACTAACAAGGTGGATTATTCAAAGCAGGACTATACTGAGCTGGATAGAGATGTACAAGAGATGAGTGAATTCATTGACTCTGTGAATGATAGGTTTGCCCTTTGCCTCTCAGTGGGGCCATCCCTTACTTCTCAACTGGATGAGCTCTCCACAATAGTGACCACCCAAGGCCAACACTTGGATACTACCACACAAAAGTCCACTCAAGCTTTTGATACGGGTGCCCGCGCTGTTGAGACCCTGACTACCCTTGAAGAGAGTTTTTGTCAGCTATGGGCTAGACAGCCCCCCTCTGAATCCAAAGCAGAGTTTTCCCCGTGTATAAACGTACTTGATAGCAACAATGGTGGCCCAACTCCCAAAGCACACTTCAAGCCTACCTTTAAGCAAGTCTTTGACCCCAAAACCTCAACTATTGCAGCTTTCCTAACTATCTACAAAACCGCCATGAGACAAGCTTCAGATGAAGTTAAGAAAGAACATATTCTGACCTAACTACATCTGACATGCAAGGAGGTGGTGGTGCCTGAACTACCCACCATTGAAACGTGGGAAGACATGAAGCAGCTTCTGATTGACAAGTTTGGTGGTGACCTTAGCCTGGAAGTAAAGAAGGACGCCATCATGCATATTGCTTTCAATCCTAAAGAGACACTACCTGAGTTTGCAGAAAGATTCTACATGAAAGGACAGCAAAAGATAACGAGCAGACAGTTGACAGCCCATGAAGCCTACATGGCTTGCACTTAAGCCCTCAAAGTTAACCAACTTTTGTGTCTTTACTTCAAAGCCCATAGGCTATGCTTTCCTCCATGAAGAGCATAAAGACGCTGTTGCAGAACATGCACCTTACCCATTTTTGAGCAGTTTTTAAGGAAAGTTGAGCTACTTCTAACTCTGGTTCTTCTTCCTGTGGTCCTTGTATTCTCACCATGAATTTTCAAAAACCTCCTCAATGCCAAGGTTGCCACAACTGTGGTCAGATAGGTCATCATTCTCAAGTCTGCACCAATCCACGGGTTGAAGGAGCTGATCCAAAGAAACAGGCGTGAAAAGAGCAGTCAACCTAGAGGCAGAGACGCTCTCAGTTGACAATTCTTCCCAGTCTCTTCCAATGCCTCCCTCTATGGCTGAATCTGAGCCTGCTGATAATGAGGCTCCTCCTATCCTCCTCTTGTTTCACAATATCTCTGATGACTTCAACCTGGATAACTCTGATATTGACAACACTGATGCATATGGGTACTCTGTTCTGGCTGTTCCCAAAACCATTACAGTCCCCTATAAGTTACGCTCAGGAAAGACTACAACTACAGCTAAGCCTTTGCCTGAAGCCAAAGAAATTGTCTTGCTCCCTTACCTCACTCAGACTAAGAGGTCCCCTGTGTTAGGTGAGTTGTTAGAAGAAGCTGCTGAGGTTGCTGACGCTGTCTTCAAGAATTCATGTGTTTTGCTCCCTCTCCAGACTGTTTATAAGGAGTTCCCAGGGTTAAGATGCATGATTGGGAGTGGGATAAGGAACTAGCAGAGGCTCAATATATCCTGGCTGTCCTTCCCCCCTTTGGTTGCACTACCACTCAAGTAGAGATATCCATTCAAAAAGTGAAGATCAAGGCTGTTCTAGACACTGGCTCATTGGTCAATGTTGTCTCCTCCAAGCTTGTGAAGAAACTCAAACTTGCCCCTGACCTTAATTATCACCAGTTGTATGGCACAGTTGGACTGTCTATGACCCGTGCCATAGGGACTTACTCCGCTCTACCCATGCGGTTTGGCAAGCTTCTCCTAGCTGCGCCAGCAGTTGTCTTGGAAAATGAGAGTTACAATCTCCTAGTTGGCACTCAGTTCCATAGGGAATATAATGAGATAATCAACTTGAAAGATGGCTACCTCTCTATTCTAGGCTATTAAATCCCCTTAATCTTCAAAGATCCAGTTAAAGTTCCTGGGAAACGCCTCAATATTTGTGCCTTGAAATATCCCACTGGGGTTTTTAACCTCAAGTATTGCACCCACTCTTTAAACATGAAGTGTCCACCCATGGCTTGTCCTGCGTCTGAAGGGATCCCTCTCTTAGCCATGTCTGCTGCCACCATTCCTCCTAGCTCCCAGGCCATCCTGGACTCCCAGATATCATATTAGCTACCTGAAAAAACCTTCTTGGAGTTTTACTCTCTCCCCTTGTTAGGACGCAACAAATCCTATCTCTGTCCAGGGATCCTAGACGTCTCCCATAAGGACCCTGTTCAGTTGTTGGTAGCCAACCTGACTGCAATTCCCATGACTGTATCTAGGGGGCAAGTCATTGGATATGGCAAGTTGTTGAGTAGTCTTGACGTCCTGTCTCTTCATCACTTTGGTGCTTTTAAAGATTTCAACCTACCAGAGGATGAGCTGCAAGTCCTATCTTTTTTCACTGCACAAGACTGCCCACAACTGTCCCTGGTTCAACAGAAAGAGGTGTTAGATTTACTAGACCAATTTTCCGATATCTTTGCTAAGGACAGTACCAATTATGGGTTAGCCAAAGGCGTTATCCAACAGATTGACACTGGTGACAACCCCTTTCTGTGCTAAACCATATTGCTGCAGTTGTGTTGAAGATGCTCAAGTATCTAAAGAGCTCAAACAACTGTTAGCCGCTGGGCTACTGGCGCATTCCCAAAGTCCTTGGGCATCCCCGCTACCCATCTCAAAGAAGAAGGATGGGGGCCACCACATTGTGATGGATTACCACCACCTGAACTTGCTCACAAAAAAGGACTCATACCCTTTGCCGCGTATTGATGATGCCCTCCTACGTCTTGGAGGCTCTAAGTTCTTCTCCGCAATAGATCTGGCATCTGGATACTGGCAATTTGACCTATTGCCCAAAGATTGCTAAAACCCTTGCTCATTACATCTGAAGGGCTGTTTGAGCCTACTTGCATGCTGCAGGGACTCTGCAACGCCCCAGCCACCTTCCAAAGGGCCATGGACTCCATCCTCCATGACTTGAAGTTGTCTTGCATCCTAGTGTACTTGGATGACATAACAGTTTTCAGCGCTACTTTCACCAATCACCTGGCTCATCTCAAGGAGGTGTTCATAAAGATTTGGGAAGCTGACCTTAAGCTAAAACCTTCCAAGTGTGCCTTCTTCAAAGAATGTCTTGAATTCTTGGTCCATGAAGTAACTAAGACAGGGATTCTTCCAATGACTAAAAAGGTTGAAGCCATTGACAAAATGCTTCCGCCCACCAACCTGCAAGAGGTACAAGTCTTCCTAGGGATGATGGGCTACTATAGACAATTTATCCCTGATTTTGCCAATACTAGTGAACCTTTTGTCCAGCTATTACGTAATGTTCCTTTTGAATGGACCGCCAGTCAGCAGCAAGCCTTTGAGACCCTTAAGCAAAAACTGAAAGAGGCTCCAATCCTAGTGTATCCTGACTATGATAAGGAGTTCATCCTGTACACCAATGCTAGCAACCTAGCTATTGGAGCCATTCTGGCCCAACTGGACAACAAGGGTGTAGACCATCCTATGGCTTACACTTCCTGCGTGCTAAACAAGCATGAGAAGAACTATAGTGTCACAGAGAATGAGTGCCTTGCTGTGTTGCATGCAGTCAAGCAGTTTTGTCATTACATATACATCACCCACTTTACAATTGTCACTGACCATACTTTTCTTAAATGGTTACAGCATCTTAAGAAACCTGAAGGGCGCCTAGCTAGATGGGCTCTACGTCTGCAGGGATACAGCTTCATGGCGCTCCATTGCCCTAGGATTCAACATCAGAACGCTGATGGGCTCTCCAGAATTCCCATTCTTGCTTTGCATCCTGCAGAGGCTGACCGGTTATACGAACTAATTGGGTACCCTTCTTCTTGGGAAAGTGAGACAGAAGAGGTATAACTGGCCTTGTCCAAGATATTCAAAGATACCCTCATACACGACAATCAGCTCTTCAAGAAGGTACAAGACCAGTATCTGCCTTATGTATGGCCCAGTCTTTGCCTCTTGTGATGTCACAAGCTCATAAAGAAACTGGGCATGGAGGCATTGCCAAGACCTTTGACTAGCTTCAGAAGAACTACTTCTAGGAGAACCTTTGCCTGCTGGTCCCAGACGTCATTTCTAGCTGCCACAACTGCCAGCTATAGAGGCCTTGAGCTGTTGCCCATGAGGTCAAATTAGTTCCCCCGCAACATGCCTTTCACACTGTTAGCATTGACGTGGTAGGTCCTCTTCCCCGCTCACTTTCTGGGTCTTGCTTTATTCTGGTTGCTGTTGATCACTTCAGCAAGTGGGTAGAGGCTCTCCCTACAAAGGACATCAAAGCTAAGACAACTGCTATCTCCTGTTGCAAGATGTTTTCTACCGCCATGGCTGTCCTCAAGTGCTGCTCTCATTTAATGGGACTAACTTCAATGCCAAGCTAGTAACCTCTGTTGTTGAAGCTTTGGGATTGCACCAATTCTTCTCTACCCCCTACAATCTTTCTACCAATGGGGAAGTTGAGCGTGAAAATTCAACATTGGTCTCTATCATGAGGAAGCTCACCTACTCTGACACTGCCAACTGAGACCTATACTTACCTGCTGCTCTCTTTGTGTACCGCCTTAGCAAACATTGTGTCACTTGGTATTCCCCCTTTGTTATGTTATATGGACAAGAGGCTACTACCCATTGCTCTTGGGGGCCCCTGCTTACCTCAGATAAGGCCATGAATCCTGACAACCACATTAAGGACCTAGTCAACCGCATAATTGATATACAGGCCACTGCCTACGCTTCAGCATATAAGACTAAGATGCTTGAGCTCTCTCCCAATAATGCTGGATGCTCCCCCTGCCTGAATTTGATGTTTGTGACCATGTACTTTACTACCAACAAAGAGTAGGTGTTTGCACACATAAGTTGGACTCTCTGTGGATTGGCCCTTTAGAAGTGACCTTTAAGTGAGGGTCCAAATATACTGTAAAGCTCCTGTCCAGTGGCCGTCCTTTTGCTTGAGTGCACGCAAAGTTCCTTTGTAAATACCACCCCCCTAAGGCAATCTAGGGGAGGGCAATGTTGTGAATACCTCTATTCACTGTATTTTGATTTTGCCTTTGGTGGGATATTTTGAGGGAGCAAATTGCTTGCTTTCACTTTTGCCTCTCAAAATGAGTTGATGACTGAATCAGGAAATACAATTTTTTGGTTTCTTGATCCTGCGCAACTCACTTGCCCCACTAGTGCTGGTGGCAAGTGATCCTACTGTTCATGTACTGTTTTTTGGTAAAGCTACACAGTATATATTCCCAATCTTTATACCCAATAAAATTTAAGTTCTATTCACATTTTTGTCTTTGTGTCTTCTGTACTTCTGCGCCTCTCTCTAGCCACAACTAGTAGAGATATTCTTCTAGGGCCGCAAGGTAAACGCATTTGCCTTCCCTGTCATCTAACCAAGACTAAGTACAAATCCAATCCTAAGGTTAGTAATTTCCCTTTGTGTGTCTATGCTGCGCCTCAGAACACAACACAGAATAAGGAGCTACTAGCTATTATTCATTGCCTTGTCAAGTGGCACTGCTACCTCAAGCGCCAGGAAGAACTCACCACCCCAACTGATAATAAGTCTCTCATTTACTTCAAAATCCAGGCCAACTTATCCAGGTACCAAGTGTGCTGGATGGAGTTCCTGGAAATATTCAACATGAACATTCAATATAAGCCAGGGCCCAAGTTAGTCATGGCTGACACCCTTTCCTGAATTTACATCTGAGCCATAAGAGGCAAAAACAGACTTGACCCCAACTGGACTCTCATGGTGCTCTAAACCAAGGACAAAGTGTTGCAACTGGACCAATGGGGATCCAGTATGATGAATTGGGGAAGACAACAGTCCAATAGGAAAGTACAGAATAATAAGAATAAGGTATTGTTTATTGTAGAATATTGTGATTAATATACTATATGGGAAAGCCACAAGGCCACAAGGGGGTGGCATATTGGGAAGGTCCATGTAAGTTTCAAAGCCAAGGAATAACTTGTGCAGTAATCAGCAAGTCAAATTGGCAGCGCGCTTAATTAGGATGAAGTACCCGCAATTTGATATTGCCATCAGATTAATCCATAATGTTAGATACATCAAGGGGCGGCTCATCAAGCACCCCTGTGTATTGTAAGGTACATTAGCAGGCAAGTCTGGAAACTTGGTTGCAACACCCCCCTTGCCCCCTGCTTGTTGTCATACACCAGGACTGGAGTCTGCGGAAGGTCTGGGAAGGTCTGCACGAACAACCTTTGTGTGGGGATGGCGCAGCAGGGGCACAAGCGGTCATGGTGAAGCTTTTTGGTGTTCTTTTGGGCATCCTCAAGTTGGTAGGTGTGGCTGTCATAGACTGCAGCTATCTTGAAGGGCCAAAGGGTGGTTGGGTTCTAATTTGGCAGAATTGGAGGAGGGTGTAGACGGGGTCACCTATGACGTATCTAGCTTTGAGGTGTTTTGTCCCTCCTGCAATCCGCTTGTGTTTTATCTCCCAGGCTTTGGCACACCATTGGTCTAGGGATGAAGTTGTCACTAGGGGGCTTGTTGGGAACCTTGGACTGTAGTTTCCCTTGTTCAACCCCTGTCAGACTGTCAGGTGTTCCAAAGGCCAGGATGCTAGGGCTGAACCCAGTGCCCCTGTTGATTCTTGCTTGCAGGATCAGTAAGGCAGTGGGAAGATGTTCAGTCCATGCAGTTTTAGGGTGCTCTTGCAAGAGCTTGGCAATCAGTTGAACCAGGGAGCCATTTAACCATTCCACGCGTCCATTGGCTTGCAGATGGTAGGGGGTCATGACTATATGCTGGAGCGCGTTCTTGACGCAGTATGCCTTCACAACGTGTCCAACAAGTTTGGGTCCACCATCTGTGATGAGACGCTTGGGTCGCCCAAAGCAAGCCATAATCTCTTTGCCAATAAAGCAGGTAATGGTAGTGGCGGTGTGGTTGGTTGTTGCCCAGGCCACTGGCCAACAAGTGAAGTAGTTGATAGCAGTGATAATATACTTCTTATCTAGTCTGTCTTTGGGGAGCGGTTCCACAATGTCAAGAGCCCACTGCTCAAAGGTTCCATAGCCTTGATGAGTAGGACAGACTTGGGAGGTGCAGGTTTAGACGTATTATTTTCACACAACACACACGTCTCAAGGAGATCCAAGATTTCTTGACTCATGCACGGCCACCAAACCTTTTGTTTCATAATCTCAAAGAGGTTATGCCCTCTGATGTGACCCAAGGTTTGGCGGTAGTGCAAGATAGTGTCCCCTTGTTGTGTGGTGGGAATGTAAGGTGTCTTCTCATCTGTCTCTGCCTGGCAGCAGACGTTACCAGCATCAATGGTTAACTGACTTTTGTTATCCTTCAGCTTGGAGATGGTGACTGAGTTAAGGCCCTTGTAGCGGGTTGCCTCAGGGCGCAGGTAGAGCATGGGCTAATCTGGGTCCAAACTGCTGTCCCCAGTGATGGACGCTACATAGAGTCATGAAAGAGTGTCAGCTGTGACAAGTTCTTTTCCAGGCTTGTATTTGATGCGTAATTGATAGGGGGATAGACGCTCAACCCATCCTGCCTGGTGGCGTGTCAAATGAGACTGTGTGTTGAAGTACTGGAGTGACTTGTGATCTGTCAGAACGCGGGGTGGGAAGGTTGCACCTTCCAAGTAACAGCGCCACTTCTCAATGCAGTGTACAATGGCTGCCAGCTATTTATCATGGATGGGATAACATTGTTCCAAGTCAGTGAGCTTCCTGGACTCATATGCTACAGGGAGGAAGACACCACCTTCAGTTTCTACCCTTAGCACACCCCCTATGGCCCTGTCAGAGGCGTCAGTCTCAAGTTTGTACTATCAGTTTTGGTTGGGAAACTGCAGTAATGGTGCTGTTGTGAGCCTTTGCTTCAACGTCTCAAAGGCTTGATCTCTGGCAGGGGTCTAATGGAAGCGCTGTTTGGTATTGAGGAGCTCAGTGAGAGGTGCAATTAGTTCCCCGCAATTGGGGATGAACTTGTGTACATAGGCAACCATGCCCAAGAATGTCTGCACCTGGCCCACATCAGTGGGGGGCGGCATGCTAGTGATTGCCTTGATTTTGGCAGGGTCGGGCTTTATTCCTTGGGCAGAGATGGTGTGCCCAAGGAATAGCAACTCCAACTTGAGAAACTCACATTTGGAGGGTTTAGCTTTTAGCTTATTTTTCTGAAGGGTGTCAAGGACAGTGCAGAGGTGATGGAGGTGTGTGGTTTGATCTTGACTGAAGACAATAATGTCGTCAAGGTACACAACCACACACTTTCCAATCAGTTCCTCAAAGGCTTTGTTCATCAACATGGCAAAGGTGAAGGAGCGTTGGTCATTCCAAAGTTCACAACACAACACTCAAACAACCTGTAGTGTGTGCAGAAGGCAGTTTTTGCCTCATCCCCTGGTGCAATGCAGACCTGGTTGTACCCTGCAGTGAGATCAATCTTGCTAAAGACCTTCACACCTGCAAGTGTATCAAACAGGTTGTCAATCAGTGGCAGGGGCTATTTATTTTTAACTGTCACCTCATTTAAGGTGTGGTAATCTGTGACCAGGCAAAAAGACCCGTCCTTCTTGGCTACAAAGAAGACAACTGCCCCGTATGGAGACAGCAAGGGGCTAATAAAGCCCTTATTGAGCGCGTCCACAAGGTGCTGGCAGAGGGTTTCATCTTCCTTTGGTGTGAGACGGTATAATGGTTATGCTTTAGGTAACAAATTCTTGAAGTTTTACAGTGTACTGGATCTCCTGGGGCGGAGGTAGTTGTTCAAGTGTTTCACTGAATACATCCTTGTACTCCTCAAGGAGTGCAGCTAGCGCTAATGGTGGTGATGATAACAAGGGAGGGACTGCAGATGATTCTGCACGGATAAATTCAACTGAGCATTGGTTAAAGTCTAGTTTCCCCCCTTGAAATTGTATGAGCCTGTCTCTGTTATTCTGACAAAAACAGTGTCATGTAGTAGCTTGTTCATTTCCATGGGGTAGATCTGGAACCCCACCCCATTTCTATTGAGGGTGATGACAGAGGTATCCCAGTCAATGTAGGGACAGTTATGCTGGCGCCAGTTGAGGCCAGAAATTACATTGTGGCTGAGGCCTGCCATGATTGGCCCAGAGAGCTTAACCTGGATGTTCCCCATTCTTACGGGGAAGGGTACTGTCTTGTGGGTGATAGCAACTCTGCGGGAGTCAGCTACACGTACTGCTTTGAATCTGCTGGGTACTTGGTCTAATTGCTGGGAGTCATCAAACGCCTGATCTACCATGGTGTGATCAGCCCTGGTATCTACCAGTATTTTGTGGGTGTTCTCACGGAAGCAGAAGGGATAGGACAAGTGTGTTACTTTATTTGAGGAATGGGCGGCTTGCAACACAGGGTCATTGCTATGGACCTGAAAGACATCCAGAGTTTCAACCTCGTGAATATTGTAGTTGTGGGAGTTCTTTGCAAGCAAAGACTGAGAGGATGGGTTAGTCAGGGTTGTAAGGCCTCTTGTTGCTACAACCCCCAGGCTTTTCCTTGGACCTCAATTAGCGCTAGCTGGAGCTCCCCATTGTGGGGGCGTTTAGTTGCACTTTCTTGTTGACAAGGTTGGCAACAGCTCACTTGACTTTGGCCATTGTTAGGTGCAGAACGTGGTTGGAGTGAAGAATTGTTGGTGCAGAGGAAGCCCATTGAAGCCTGGTTATTGGCCTCTACAATGGCCTTGTAGCAGTTGTTGATAGAGGTGCAGCAACTGACGGGAACCCACTTGCAAATATGGGGCTTTAAACCATTAACAATAAGAGTGAGTAACATGGCATTCCCATTGGTCACTGCTTTGGGGGTGGCAGCAAAGGCTTGTTGCCAAGCGGCAAGATACTCAGGGACGGAACCAGTCTGCTTGATGGCTAAGATGGGAGTCCCCAAGACAATGGGAGAGAAGGTTTCACTATATCAGGATTTGGCGGCGTCTCAAAATGTTGCCCAGGTGACGTCAAACTCCTGGCTGGCCCAGTTGGTGAACCACACAGCGGCAGGCCCTGTGAGCCAACCAGATGCAGTGGCAACCCACATGGACTCTGGGACCTTACAGATACAAAGGCGTGTTTCAGTGGACTGGATCCAACTGACAATGTCAGCTCCTTTGACACCGCCAGCAAATGACTCTAGTTGGAGGTTGAGCATACATTGAGACAGATCTGACTGTGGCGGGATGACGCTAGCATCACACTGCCTGAGGCGGAGCCAATTGTATACACTGGTGAGAACTAGCTGATCTTGATAGATGAAATAACCCTTGGGAATGTCCCCCTTGGGGATTGGAAGGAATGTCTCTTGTTGTGGAGTAGCCATGCGGCCTGTACTCTGTCCTTTCTTGGGGGAATTTTGTTTTAAAATAGGTTGTGAACCTACTTCTGCTACCACTTTTGCAACTGGACCAATGGGAATCCAGTATGATGAATTGGGGAAGACAACAGTCCAATAGGAAAGGACAGAATAATAAGAATAAGGCATTGTTTATTGTAGAATATTGTGATTAATATACTATATGGGGAAAGCCACAAGGCCACAAGGGGGTGGCATAGTGGGAAGTTCTATATAAGGTTTGAAGCCAAGGAATAACTTGTGCAGGAATCAGCAAGTTAAATTGGCAGCGCTCCTAATTAGGATGAAGTACCCTCCATTTTATATTGCCATCAGATTAATCCATAACGTTATATACATCAAGGGGCGGCTCATCAAGCGCCCCCTGTGTATTATAAGATACGTTAGCAGGCAAGTCTGGAAACTTGGTTGCAACAAAAGGTTTCCTGCCAGGTACTACCTATATCATTAAGGGAACTGTCATCAAAATTTAGCACCTCTTCACTGATGTATATGACACCCTACATTAAAAGATGACTGACAAGAGCACTATCCTGTACATTCTGGCACACCAAAGAGTCACACCATCCTACATTATCATTGAGACCTGGGCCATACAAAGAGCCAAAATCTCTATAGATTCCTAAATATAAGGCATGGTGGCCAACCTTGTACCAAGATGTACAGGAGGTTCTCAAACAATGTGAAGTATGTGAAAAGTTTGCAAAAAGTGATACTTTAAAGTCTGTGTTGCCAATTTGTTCTTAACTACCCTTCAAAGTGTGGGCCATCAACATTTTCAGGCCAATGCCAGGAAGACATAACAACAAAAAGTATATCATCACTGTCATTGACTTTGCCACTTGCTGGCTGGTAGTGCAAGTGATGAAGACACATACTGGCAACAACGTCTTACAATTCATTGGGAAGGATATAATTAGCAAGTTTGACAAACCCAAACTATTGATCACAGACATAGGCAAAGAATTGACCTCAGAAAGCACCAATGTTTACCTCACAAATAATGGAGTCAAACACACTGTAACTACGCCCTATCATCATCAGGCCAATGGCCAAGTGGAGCAATTAAATGGCAGCCTAGTACAAGCCCTTGCCAAGATTACAGCTGGGAGACCTGAGGACTGGGCCAAACAACTATTAACTGCACTCCTTGTATGCTGCACCCAGGTGAACAGATCCACTGGGAAGAGCCCCTTTGAGCTTGTATATGACACGCAACCAAACATCATCCAAGCCCTTATGGGGCCAAAGTTGGAAATACCCAACAAAGTTCCTCCTTGTTTGGCACCCCAAGTAGCACAAGCCAAGAGACCATCTAGAGAAGGAAGAAAGAAATATTTGAGACACATTTGTTTCTATCCACGCCAGACACAAAGTTGGGGACAAAGTCTAGGTAATGAATCAGATAAAAGCAAGCTACAGCCCAAGAAAGTAGGCCCCACCATCACATTAAAGGTAAAAAACAACACTTACCTGGTACAAGGACTTGGAAAATCTAAGCAAGACAAAGTCCTACACCACAATTGGTTACAGGCTTTTAAGGCCCAACAGAAGCAACAAGAGGCTACACTGCCTACAACAGAGCAGCAACTAGTCCAGTATGGCGCTTGGGCTCCCAACAACTCCCCTGATAACCTCCCTCCAGACAAGGCTGACCTTCAGCCAGGGGGTGTCAAAACAGCAGGATCAACCTGCCAACAAGGTTCCAACTAAGCGGGTTTGTGACCTGAAATCTGAATTTCCTGTGACCTGTTCCCAAACAAGAAAGTCAACTCAAATTCCCAAAAGTGGCAACATGAACAAACAATTATCCTATTTGATGGGTGACTTGATTTGGCGTGTGACCCTTTACCAGGAACAAGCCACCCCCCTTCACCATCCAAATGAATGATCTACATAATCATGTTCCTATTAAGATGATTCAAAACAACTATATAATTCCTATCTCTAAATAAAGATAATTATCTAGTTTCCAATATTTCCCCTTGTAACTCTGCTAAAACAGTACAGTTACAACATGAATATATTATGTTTTATCCTAATGTGTTGTGTCCTAGTATTGCATGGATTTTGGATATGGCAACTTTACTTGATATATGAGTCACTTATCAGTGGTGCATATCTAAAGTGGAGCAAGATATTATTTCATAGCTCAACCCCAATTCTTACTTATTGAATAAATTCAATTTTTATCTGTTGTGATATATTTTTATATATTAAGTTGTTGATTTGTCTTTTTGTTTCTTTAAACAATACAAATACATTTATTTTTTCTTCTTATGATTTTACTTTTTGTCTATGATCTTAATACCAACATATTTACAGAATTAAATATAAAACATGTATTTCAAAACAGACATATGTGGTGAGGTGGATTATTTATTATGTCATTTTAGTTTGCAAATATTATAGCTTTAATCTTTGCATAGTACTAAAATCAAGTTAATTTAAGCAAAAAAAAACTATAATTATAAAGGAAAAGCCAATCAGAATTGGTACAGTAGTTTTAAAATCTATGGAAATAACCAAAATACCTCAGATTTAAAAAAAAATGATTTCATATTTAAGTGAATTCTAACTATCAGGTTAAAGTATACACTCTGTTAACAGGGATTTTTGGCGTTAATGGACAAAATGGGTCAACATAGTAACAAATTTCTTGTGCACCAAGCAAGACTATTCAAAATACAAACCAAAATATACAGATTTACAAACAATATGGTATGAGTTGACCTTTGGTGTACATATGTTTACTATGTGAATTGGTGACAAAATACACCCACACACAGTGAGTCAAAACTCAATCCAAAAATGAAACACAATAGCAACTCAATATGTAAACAAAATCACTCACACAGTGTGTGCAATGGATTATAATCATGAATGATACCAAGGTATCTAAAATAAGACACAAGATCTGAAACATAAATTTTAAGAATATTGTGTTGGGTGTTTGAATTTGGCAGTGAAATCTAGGAAAATGGGTGAATTTTTTTGAGTATTCTAAAATGGGCGTTTTAAAACCAAAAACAACTAATTAAGAATCAAAAAATCTATAATTGTGATATTGGTTGGGGAAAACTCTAATTAAATATCCATATTCAGATAAAAGCAAAAATTAAAATAAGGGAGTAGCTTAATTGAAATTTATTTAGTATTTTATTAAATTTTAAAATGAAAGGAACACAACACCAGAGTACCAATACACCTGTTGTGTGCTGTGGTTGCATTTGCCCCCGCGGGTCAAAGAATAGAGTTAGTGCAACCCAAGTGCCTACTCAAGGAGGAGACAGGAGAGGAGAGTTCAATAGTGACGCTGCACTGACACAGCCAGTTCAAGAAGCACAAGCTGGTAGAGTGTGGATCATCAGCCCTTGGGTCCCCAAGCTGACCCAGAAGCCTACCAATGTTATCACAACCAAAACAGTCAGGAACAAAGAGATTGAACTTACCTTCTATGTGCTTGACGCTGTGTACTACCAATAGTTGGTCCTGTCAGCCATGCTGGAGAAGGTGAAGCCTGTGCTTGACACCAGCTATGAGCCCTACGTCAGTGATGGCAATCAAGAAGATAACAACAAGCCCAAGTTCTATAGGACTATGAAAGGACATAAGGTGCTCAAGAAGGTTGCTGTGTTCTACACCAAGTTGTCCATGCCTTGTGTTGTGCTCAATGCCAACAAGTTAATCCCCACTGCTAAAAAGCCCGCCCAGAAGTGCATCCCTGACATCAAACTCATCATCCTGTTTAAGCTAATGCAGAATTGGGTGATTACAAGGCGGCCGTGGCTCATGTTGGAGTGCATCCCAAGTACGCCAGCAAGACCCTCCAAAAATTCATCAATGGTGGTCGTGTCCTTGCCGCAGAAAAATCCTTGTGTGTTTCTACTATGCTCACCAAGGAGCACAAATGAGCAATCCACCAGTGGATAACCCAAGATTGCCATCTTGAACTGGCAAATATACAGGCCATGATCAATCTACTTTTGGGATCAAGGCTTTAATTTCCTTTTACTACCATCTGGTGAAGGGTATGCACTTTTCCTGGAAAAAAGTTGGGGTATCTCTGTACAATCAGAATAGCCCAATTAATATCAAGACTCAGAAAAAATACACTGA
Organism: Entomophthora muscae; assembly: GCA_014839935.2. Classification (NCBI taxonomy): domain Eukaryota; kingdom Fungi; phylum Entomophthoromycota; class Entomophthoromycetes; order Entomophthorales; family Entomophthoraceae; genus Entomophthora; species Entomophthora muscae. The sequence continues at coordinate 52,590 of QTSX02007337.1, read as the reverse complement.
GGCGTACACTGCCCTCAAAGCCAAGAAGACAGTCAAATTCTATTACATTGACAAATCAGTATTTGCCTTGTCTATGTGGAATGCATATGACTATGTTCCAAAAGTCTCCAATGTCAGGGTAGCTTGGTGTGCTGTAGTCTGCACCACAGCCTATTCAATGGTGGCTCTCCTTGATCCAAAGGGAATTAAGCTCTATCAAATGATACTAGGCTCCCACAATAGCTGGACCTTCCTGACATTCCTCTGATTGGTCCAGGAGCACCTGAGGTGCGCAAGCCCGGGCTTCACCAATGTAATTGTGCTGGACAATGTTGGTCTCCATAAGGTGGCTGATATTCTTGAGGAATTCCCAATGATTGACACCAGCATTGCTGTAGGCCCCCAGCAATTGGCCGCAGCAAATATGCACCTTCTCTTCCTCCCAGTCTATTCAACCTTCATAAATCCCATTGAGGATGTTTTTGGGTGGCTCAAGCAAGTTGTCAAGCAAGGAACCCCAACTGGGAACAAGGACCTCTTTGATTTGCTGCAGGCCAGGATCCACACCCTCCTAGCTGAGACCGTGGTCATATTCTATGGCCACGCTGATTTGTTTATCCCTGCATGCCTTGCCAAACAGCCAATCAATTAAAGGCTTAGCTTTCCCAACTTTTTTATATTCTTTGATTTACTATTTAAGGTTTATTAAATATCATTTTATATTTAGAAGCTTCTAAGCCCACAATTGCATTCAGCAGGAACATCAATGAAGGTTTGTAAATTATATTATTTTATATTAGTTTTTTATTATGGCATCTGAGGTTATCTCAACCACTTGATACTGTATTACAAAAAAATATTTATATCACTTTTGTAAAATAAACATAAAAATAAAATTTAAAAAAAGTTAAATGTAAAGTGTACACAATAGAAGTAAATTATATTAAAGTAAATATATTCATGCTTATATGATGACCTTCTATGAGATTTTTTTCTACATAATAGTTCACTAAAATAAAATTAATTAAAAATTAATTATAATAAAATAATCTAAAGAGTAAATAAATTTATTGGAATAGAGAATATATTAGGAGCGCCTGTAGTAAGTCCTTTGGTATGTACCCACCTGGCAATGGAGGTGGCGCACAACCTCTACTGCACACTGTATACAGTAGATACACCATGATTAAAATATTCCTGGTGGCTTGTAAAAGGGAGGATAGTGAGGTGGGAATTGAGAAGCAGCTTTTCTGGTGGGGCTGCAAACCCATAGATGCCAGCCAGGACCAGGGCGTCTTGGATTACGTGGTTGACCAAGTTATGATCTGGGGAGACCTTCTTCCCATCCAGTGAGAGCCTGGCCTTGTTAATCCCAAGAAGTACCCCTTCCAGGTCCTTTATGCTGGCGCCCATCCCAAAGTAGAACAGGAACCCCAGATAAACTACTAGATGAAGCCTTTGCCCAGCAAAGGCTTTGGTAAACTCACAGAGTTTATTATACACAGCACTAACCTTAATCTTGTGCTTGGTCTTGGTCTTTGAGAATATAAGCTCCATTGCCAAAGGGACCCCTGTCTTTTTGGCGCTCCAGGTCAGCCTAAAGTCTTCCAAGAGGATTTTGGTCTTCTTCACAGCTGTTGTGTCTGCAACAGCCAATTTTCCTACTGCACGCCCAAAGTTTTCCATAAGGTAAGATAGAGTGTGCTCCACCAGGAAGCAGAAACAAGCAGATGCATGGGCCTTGCCCATCTCAGGTATGTTCTTGAATGGTAGCATCTCCAGGATGTTGTGTTTGGCTCCTGGGGACAACATTCATGAGGACAGGGCGTAAAATCTTTATAATAAAAGATTTGAGGTTTGAAGCTAACCTTGGGTTAGCCTTCAGAGCAAGATTAAGGGCATGTACCTTAATTTCCTAGAATACAAGATCAGGAATTCCTTTTGGCAAAAAGGAAGGGAAAAGGCTTGAAGAATATTAAAGCCAACACAAATGTGGATAAACTTGTCTTTATTAGGAGAAATAATTCTACTTATATAGTAGACAAGGGTTGATGATCACTCATTAGGTAGACAGAGTGATCAAGGGGTCACAATGGGGTGAGGTCATACAAGGATCAGACAAGGGTAGGTATGCTATTCCAGAATGGGTGGATAATGGAACAGACTCATTTACAGAAGGCAAGGAATCTCTGAACTCAAAGGCAAAACCAGTCAAATCTTTGCATATATCATTATTTGAAGCCCATATCAAAATAGCATTAATGGCGCAATTTATGACATCTCTCCTCAAGATTAGACACAGGGAGTTGATACTTTCAAAGAAATTTGGAATGGAACTGGGCAAAAAGACGTCCAGAAGATAGCAGTTTCACAGTATACTTGACGCCCTTCTTAAAAGTGACCTCACAGGGCCCAACCCAGAGGGAGTCAAGCTTATGGTGTCTGCCTCCAGAACTTCTGATAGTAGAGGACTAGGTCACCTACTCGGTACTCAGGGAGGGGGGCTCTAGAAGCATTGGAAGGCGAGAGCTCTAAGGCCTTGACTTTATAGGCAGTTGAGTAGGCTGTTGCCTGAATATCAATGATGCAATTATTCAGGTCCTTGACATGGGTTTCATGATTGGCAGACACGTCAACTTCAATCAAAGGGGGTCCCAAGATTGAGGGAGCTGTGGCTTCACGCCCATACAGCATGGCAAAGGAAGACTGCCCAGTTACTTAGTGTCTACTGAGTTGATATGCAAATAGAGCAGCAGGGAGGAACATATCCTAATTAGCGGCATCAGAGAGGGTGATTTTCCTCATAATAGACACAAGGGAGGAATTTGCTTGTTCAAAAGTCCAATTGGTTGACGGATTATACAGAGCAGAGAAGGATTGGTGAGTACCCATAGCTTCTACAATAGACATTATGAGACAAGCATTAAAGTTGGTGCCATTGTCAGAAAGCAGGACTTGAGGGCAGCTGTGACAGTAGAAGATATCTTGTAGCAAGAAATTAGCAGTGGACTTGGAAGTTATATCTTTTATAGCTCTGGCCTCAACCCATTTATAAAAATGGTCTACAGCTACCAAGATAAATTAACACCTAGACCTAGAACAAGGAAGAGGCCCAACAGCATCAATACTCACAGTGTGGAAGGCATGCTTAGGAGGGATGAGCTTGAATTGATGTTGGGAAGGTTGAGGTTGTTGGAGCTGACAAGAATGACAGGAGGCAAGGATGTCAGGGATTAAGAGGCACATGTTTTTCCAATAGAAGTTATTGCACAATCAGTAATGAGTTTTTGCTATACCCCCATGCTCAGTATCAATGTGAGCTTGGAGGACAATGGCTATTCTCATACTAGGGCAAACGTAGGGCAGATAGGTGTTGTTGACTTTCTTGAAGAGTTGTCTATCTTGAATTACAGTATCCTTTGATAGGGTCTGTAGTGCCAATTGGATGTCTTCTGGCTCAGTGGCCCAGGATTCAGGGTACCCTATCAATTTATATAGGCAATCAGCGTCTGCATAATGAATAGCTAGTATAAGCATCCTTGAAAATTCATCAGCATTCTGATATTGCGCACCAGGACAGTGTACAACAGTAAAATTGTATCCTTGCAAGCGCAGAGCCCAACGTGCTAATTGACCTTCAGGCTCCTTTAATTGCTGTAGCCATTTAAGGGATGAATGATCTGTGACCACAGTAAAGTGAGTCCCGTAAATGTAGTGCCAGAACTGTTTCACTGCATGTAAAACTTCTAGACATTCCTTTTTGGTGAAGCTATAGTTTTTCTCATGCTTGTTGAGGACTTTTGAAGAATAGGCCACGGGTCAATCCATGCCCTCATTGTCAAGCTGGGCTAAGATGGCACCCACAGCTACTCCACTGACGTCAGTATACAAGATGAACTCCTTATTATAATCAGGGTAGACTAGGATGGGAGCTTCTTTGAGCTTGACCTTCAGAGCTTCAAAGGATTGCTGTTGGCTGTCAGTCCATTCAAAGGGTACATTGCAAAGGAGTTGGACAAGGGGTTTTCTTAATTCAGCAAAATCAGGGATGAACTGTCAATAGTACCTCATCATACCAAGGAATACTTGGACCTACCATAAATTTGTGGGTGGCAGCATCTTATCAATAGCCTTCACCTTATTATTCATGGGGTGTATTCCAGTCTGAGTGACCTCATGGCCCAAGAATTTGAGTTGCTCTTTAAAGAAGGAGCACTTGGGGGGTTTGAGCTTTAAGCCAGCTTCTCAAATCTTAATAAAAACAGCCTTGATATGGTCCAAATGGTCAATAAAGGTGGAGCTGAAAACAGTGATATCATTGAGATATACAAGGGCACAGGAGAGCTTCATGTCTTGTAGTATAGAGTACATAGCTCTTTGAAACGTAGTCAGGGCATTGCAGAGACCTTGGGGCATTTAAGTGGGTTTTTAAAGGCCTTCTAAAGTGATAAGGGCAGCCTTTTCCCAGTCTTCTGGAGACAAGTCAACCTGCCAGCATCCAGAAGTTAGATTCATAGCAGAGAAGAACTTTGAGCCTCCCAATTGTCTGAGAGCATTCCAATCCTAGGCAAAGGGTATGAGTCCTTTTTTGTGAGCAAGTTCAGGTGGTGGTAATCCATCACAATGTGGTGGCCCCTATCCTTCTTCTTGAGGATCAGTAAGGGGGAGGCCCAATGGCTCTGAGAGGGAGCCAAGAGCCCAGCATCCAAGAGTTTTTTATGCTCCTTAGAAACCTGGGTATCCTCTACCCTACTGTGGCAGTAAGGCTTGGCCCAAAAGGGCAGCACATTACCTGTATCTATCTGACAGATGACCCCCTTAGCCAGGCCATAGTCTATAGGTCCAGAAGCAAAGATATTTCTAAACTGGTTGAGCAGTTCTAGTACATCTTTTTGTTGGATGGGTGACAGTTGTGAGAAGTTGGCAGCGGTGAACAGGGAGAGAACCTGAGGATTTTCTTCAGGTAGATTAAAGTTGCTGAAGGTTCCAAAAAGGTAGAGGGACGCCACCTGTTCTGCTCCTAATATGTAACCATGCCCAACAACTTGACCTCAAGATACCTGAATAAGCAAAGCAGTCAGGTTAGCAAGCAACAGCTGTACAGGCTCCTTATGATTCTGATCTAAGAACCCTGGGCATAATTGAGGCTCTTTGCGGCTTAGAGATTTAGGAGATTATAGCTCCAGGAATGATTTTTCAGGCAGTTTTTAAGATATCTGAGAGTCTATAATCACTTAGGAGCCTGAAGGGATGGTGACAGCTGCAGGGGCAAGGAGAGACACGCCTTCCTCTGCAGGACAGGAAGGAGGAGGGGAAAACATATTGGAGGAATGAGTTCTTTACTTGAGCAAGAAGATGCTCATGGGGTACTTGAGCACACAAGTCTTAAGATGTTTGCCCAGGAGACGCAGAGGTTCTTCAAAAATTAAAGGGACCTTATATCCTAAGAGCAATAAGTATCCATCTCTAAGTTTTAAAATCCCATTATACTCTTGGAGGAATTGTGTACCAACCAGGAGATCATAGCTTTTGTTCTCTAGGATAACAGCAGGGGACACAATGAGGAGTTTTCCAAACCTCATGGGCAGGGCAGAGTAGGCACCAATGGCTCAAGTTTGAGCCATATCAGCAGTACCATATGATTGAGTGTAGTTGAGGTCAGGGGCCAGCTTAAGCTTCATCATTAGCTTGGACGACGCCACATTGACTAGAGAACCCATGTCCAGAATTGCCTTGATTGTAACCTTTTAGATTGACACTTACACACGGGTAGTATTTTTCCCAAAGGGGGGGGTAAGACAGCCAACACATCCTGTGTAGCTTCTAGCTCTTTCTCCCATTTAACTAACATGCATTGTAAGGCAGAAATTTCCTTATACACAGTCTTCAATGAGAGAGATACAGTCACGTTCTGAAAGAGACCTCAGCTAACTCAGCGGCTTCTTCTGAGGAAGCCACTAAGGCAGGAGGTCAATGAGCTTGAGCTAAGTAAGGGAAAGCCACTATGGCCTTGGATTCACTTGAAGGTGGGCAAGTTGTAGTTGTGTTTCTCTCTGAGCAAAGCTTGTAAGGGACTGGAACAGCTTATGGGACAGCCAACATGGAGTAGCCATAAATAGCTGATTCATTGCAGTCAGAATCTTCAGGTTCAGAATAACTAGAAAGATTGTGGAACAGGTGAAGGATAGTTGGGCCATCCAAAGGGGAAGATTCCTTGTCAGAGGGAAGATCAGGAGGAGACAGGGGAGATTGGTCAGCATAGAGTGTCTCTGCCTCTAGGCTGACCTCTCTTTTCCCTGCCTGCTCCTTTGGGCTGCAACTTTCTACTCAAGGATTTGTGAGGTACGCAAGTGATGCCCAATCTAATCAAAATTGTGACAACCTTGTCTCTTGGGCTGTCAACTTGAGCCAAGAGTCAAATTGCGTGGAGTACAGGCGGTGGTTCCAGTGTTGCTGGCCTTATTTTCACAAACCACAGTACCCCTGTGGGTCAAATGTATGTCTTGCAAGAGGGTCTCAATACTCTTCATGGACGTAATAGAAGCCTTGTGCGCCTTAAAGTGCAGGCATAGGAGTTGGTTTTCCTTCAAAGCATTCTAAAATACTGTGTAAGCTTCACAGGGAGTTAACTGACAACTGGTGATTAACTGTTGTCTTTTAATATAGAAGTGGTCAGCAAACTCAGCCAGGGTTCTCTTGGGCTTAAATGTGATGTGCATAAATGCATCTTTCTTGACCTCCAAGCTGATATCTCCTCTAAATTCCTCAATTAGGAGGCGCTTTATGTCCTCCCAAGTGACAATGAAAGGGAGTTTGGGGACCACAACTTCTTGGCACATAGGATGCAGGCAGGTAAGAATATGCTCCTTTTTAAGCTTTTCAGTAGCCCTACACATTATAGTTCTGTAAATTTTCAGGAAGGCAGCAATGTTAGAGGTTTTGGGATCAAATATCTGCTTGAAGGAAGGCTTATAATTAGGGTTGTTGGACAATGAGGTGGATTGACTGTTGTCACCTGGGTTGAGAACGTTGATGTGAGGATTGCCCTCAAACTCAGATTTGGCAGCAGGTTGTCTAGCCCAGAGAAGCCAAAGGCTCTCTTCCAGGGTGTCCAGTGTAGAGCTTTTTTGTCCACTGATATCTCTGGCAGTAGAGGCAGCAGCTCCAAATTCATCAATCTTAATCTGTTACACTGCTAGTGTACCAGCAATCCCATTGATACAAGTGGCCAGGGAAGTTGCTTGAGCAGTCAAAGGGGTAACCTGTCCATTTATTGTTTCCGTCAATCAAGAGAGGTTCTGCACCTCCCTTTCCAGTGAATCCTGCCTATCTGAAACATCATTTGTTACTTCTGCTAACTGATCCAAGGCAAGAGCACAGTTGACATAGTGTTGGCCTTCTAAGCCATGGCAACATCCATGATTGCTAGGAGTACCAGTGACCTCAGCCTCCCCTTCACCATCAGAGTCGGAGGACAAATCATCAGGGTCAGAGAGACGTTGTCTCAAATACTCAATCTCACCTTGCAAGGTAGCTACTTGGTCAGTTAGCAAGGCAATGCAAGGGTCTGGTGTAGGCACCACCAGTGGAGGGTTTGTAACAGAGGCTTGACGTTGAGTAGTGGCTTTGAGTTCAGCCATGGCTTTCCATATCTTAGTTTCAAAGGCAGACGGGACCTAAACAGAAGGAGCAGGAGGAGTCACTTCAATGGAAGCTACTCTATCTTCAACGTAGTTTTGGACCTGATACAGAGTGTCTCCTAGTGCAGCCTTATCCAGAACATATTGTTGGTGCAGATGTTGGCCCCAATTATCAATGTGGGTCCCAACCAACTTGAGTTGGGAATTAACATGCTCTCAAAACTGGTTGAGCTCGTTAACTAAGGTCTCAAAATCCTGACTATACTTTAGAAGAGTTGCTTCTATCTGCCCACACCATGTAGCTTGGTGATTATCCAGCTTGCACAATTTATCCTTGATACATCTATGGATCAAGGAGCAAAGAGAGTTCAAAGACAAGGTTAAGTACTTCTGTGAAGCCAGCAAGTCACACTGGTTATCTAAAATACAAGCAAAAAGGCTATGGGACCATTCTTGATAGGCCGTATTTTGTGCATGGTTGTTGGAGACAGTGGTGGCTACAGCAGTCAAAAGCTGGTTTTGAGATCCTAGCAATAGTTTATAATTAACCAAGGTGGGTTGGATAAACTGGCTAACTAACAGGACAATAGTCTCCATCAATTACATCAGTGCAGAGGGGAGACCAAAGTTCAAGAGGAAGGAATACAGACCTTTTTAAAAGCATACCCAGGACAGAGACCAGAGATAGTGTGTGTTGCCATAGTGCCTGTGTGGAGGAGGGAGTGTGCTGCAGCACAAGCTTGCTCATAGTTGAGAGAGAAAGTTGAAAGGGGGCCCCAGCAGGCCCAGGAGACAACGCCATTACCATAGGAGTTGAGGGGATATTGGTGATATCTTTGTCTAGAGGAGGACTAGAAACTTTAGGTTGCTCAGGTACTTCAGAAACAAAGGGGAAAGAACCTGATATTGCGCATGGAAACAGAGTAACCAAGGGGCTTGCAGCCCCTGTAGTGAGCGCCATTTTGATGTGTTTGGCACCTGGGGACAATATCTAGGAGGACAGGGCAGGAAATCTTTATTACAAAAGATTTGAGGTTCAAAGCTAGCCTTGGGTTAGCCTTTGGCGCAAGATTAAGGACATGTACCTTAATTTCTTTGAATACAAGATGAGAAATTCCTTTTGGCAAAAAGGAAGGGAAAAGGCTTGAAGAATATTAAAGCCAACGCAAATGTGGATAAACTTGTCTTTATTAGGAGAAATGATTCTACTTAAATAGTAGACAAGGGTCAATGATCACTCATTAGGTAGAAAGAGTGGTTGAGGGGGTCACATTGGTGTGAGGTCATACCAGAATCAGACAAAGGCAGGTATGGTATTCCAGATTGGGTGGACCTTTGAATAGACCCATTTACAGGAGGCAAGGAATTTCTGAACTCAAAGGCAAAACCGCCCAAATCTTTGCACATATCACTATTTGAAGGCCATATTGAAATAGCATTAATGGTGTGATTTACAACACAGGACACCCCAAACAAGCTCATTGGAGTTAACATAGTAAACTCCACTGAGAGATACTGGGTCCAGGCAGACCAGTTGGGTATCCTTGTAGGCAGTAACCGCCCACTCAGATGCCCCTTTGGTATGAAAAAGTCCAGCCAATGCCTCCCTGGACATTGGGAAGGTACCTTGGATCCTATCCTTGATCTCCCGCAAAACAGGGGGTAAGGGCCAGCTGCTTGACCACATGACCAGCATAGTTGGCTTAGAAAGTTGCTGGGACGTAGGGGACAAGGACTTGGCGTAGTTTGCTGTCAATATTTTTAAAAAAATGTAAGTATTTTGAAAATTGTATTAATTTTTTATTAAGTTATCTTCTTCTGTGATTTCCTTGTCTGCAGCCTCTGCAGGTTTGGCCATTCTTGGAACAAGCAGTTGGGCGAGCAATTCTGTATCCTTTTTTCTTGTGCGCTTTGAGGGTTTGAGGTGGGCATACATCTCAGGGTTGTTGGCCCAGACAGAAGGCACTGAAAGGGTAAAGGACTTGAACTGGAGGCCTTTTACAGCGGTCTTTTGGACGTTTATAAGATGCTCAATTGTCTTCTCATATGTGTTGGGTATTTTGGCCATAAGTTCCTTGGTGGACACCTTGTCCATTTTGTCCCCTTCAAGGACAGCAGACTTCACTCTGGTTTTGACCTTGGAAATTGCCAAGTTGAGGTCTTTGAGTAGTTTTTTGAGTTCTCTCATATGATTTTTTACTAACCTTTGTATATTTTTATAGTTTTCACCCCAATAAGCTCTGTTCTTTTTATATTATTGTCTCTTTGTTTATACCTGTTTGTTTTCCCATTATTACAATATCATATCTTTTTAACCATTATGTATATTTTTTACGCTCATCTCAATATGTGTTGTTTTCTTTGTGTTGGCATTGTTTCCTTGATTACCATATTATTTTTGGCGCTTGGCACAGCCCCTTGTGAAAATATTAACAACAATTTGGTGATCAGCTAAATTTGAATTAGAAAATTATAGTGTTAACTGTTTTTAGATAAAGTTGTTACTGAACTAAATTCAAAACCTTAATGATAAACTTTAAGCCAATCAGGAGCTGAGTGATAAAGTGATTGTTTTGACATAAAGGGACATTCAATAATTCTTTGGTGTATGTGCGCTAATTAATATGATTGGCTGGTTGTTTTTCCATTGAGTGCCATTTCTGCTGTGGCAAGTTGTTGGTGGACTAGTGCCCAATCAGCTGCTGGGTTAGCACTAGTCCATCAACAACTTGCCACAGCAGCAATGGCATACAATAGCAAAAGATCCAGCCAATCATATTAATTAACGCACCTGAATCAAAGAATTGTTGAATGACTCTTTATGTAACAACAATCACTTTATCACTTGGCTCCTGATTGGCTTAAAGTTTACCATTAAGGTTTTGAATTTGGATCAGTAACAACTTTATCTAAACACAATAAACTTGTAATTTTCTAATTTAAATTTAGCTGATCACCAAATTGTGGTTAATATTTTTACAAGGGGCTTTGTAAGAGCTAAAAATAACTGTGTTCTGGATCTAGATACACAGCATATTAATCATACAATTTTATAGAAATAAACTGAACATAAAGAATAAAACCAACTATAAACAAAGATAAAATGAACAATTGAAATTTAGAATGAAGATAATATAAATAGAAAATGTTTGGTGGCTGGGAGTTTATTAGGGGACATGGAAGAGTGATTTCTAGTAGGCAGAATAGCGCAGGAAGGAAGGTATAGAGACAGTGCTGGCCTGGGGGCTTTGGGATTGAATGGGTGGGTGGGTGTGACAGATCCAGGCTTAACCAGTCCATCCTGCCATTATCCTGCTCTTGACTCTTATTGCTGTTACCTTCCTGGGACAAAGCTTTGAGGAGCTTTGCCTCCAGGGAGGCAATTTTATTGGATAACAGTTTATTTTCATCCCGCCAACAAGCTATGATTTTAATGCTTTTTTCCTCTCATGCTCTCAACGCCTCCATTTCATGATTTGCCATCTCTTTTACTTGTTGCAAGATTTCAACCCATCCTACCAACAAGTTCCAAGCATCCCAAGCATAAATTTGGCTCCCTTGGGTGGGAGTCCCTTCCTTTGCAAAGTAATTGGAATACAGCTCTTTGAACACAGCCTTTACTTCTACTAAAGATTTGGCAGGAACAGACTTAGTGACCTCCAGGCTGGTCCAAGCTTCTACCAATGTACTTGTAGGAACCTCCTTTCTTGCGGCAGCGGTTTCCACACAAAGGACCCCAAACTTGGCTCTCCCAAATTTTAACAAAGAAGGCATGGCAATTGAAAAATAGGTGAGGGGAAAGCGTCAAAACTGACAATGAATATATTTTATTAATGTTTAACTGTTTTTGCTTATATACCATTTGGGGCATACATAGCTGAAAACCCCTCTGGTTCCTGAATCAACCAATGATTTTTGTCACGTGGTCTATGACATTCAAGTCATCCAACATAGATCTTTACCTGAAAGATCACCAACAATTCTCAACCTATGAGAATTGACCTACAATGGGCAGAAGTCACCTGACTCCATTCAACCCAATTTACCAATTTGACATGGAGCTTCCCCAGCTCCCAGCGCCAAAACCCTGTGGATTGCACATCCTAAACTCAGCTATCAGTGTTCCAACTGGGAACCAGCTGATCAAACCTGAATTCCTAGGCATCCTTGCCTTTATTTAGTTATTTTTGCATTTAATGGATTTTTGCCTTTAAAACCCATTAAACTGCTTCAAAACTTGAACCAGGCGCCACCGCGGCGCCCAGCAATTTCCCCAGGCGGCGCCTCTAACCCAATAAATTTGCCAACACGGCGCTTTTAACCCAAATTCTGGGGGTTTTCTCATGGTTAACCTTAACCAAACTTCTTGACAAAGTCAAGGCCATTTTAATATAATTAAATCCTCATTAATTATATCCCGTATTTATTAATTAATCTTCCTGATTAATCAACCCATTTTGAGATGCCTAGTCTCCAAGATTGATTCAGCCAATCTTGCCTCAATTCTTTTAGTTAGCCTAACCTAACTAATCATTCATATTATGTTCTTTTATTAAACATAGATACCCAGTTTCTAGGAACCTTTACCCCAAGAATTCCAAAAAAACCTATCTATATGTAATAAACAGCAAAAACAGAACATCTTTATATTTTGGAGCATTTATTTGGCTAAATACTCAGCAGTGACTGTAGTACAGTCACAGTGGGTCTGGCAGGTGGGGGGTGGTGTGGGCAGAGGTAGAGGCAGGAGGATTGCGCGTAATGGCTGCCATATACTGCTGGTGGTATTTTTTTCTGTCATTGGTTGGATTGTTTGGTAGATGGCTGTGGCACAAGGTGGGAGGCTTTTATCCTTACGTGATTGGTTGCCCATGTTCACATGGAAGACAATTTGGGCAAACAAGTCAGCCACCATCTGTCAACCAAAGAGAGAATCATGGTCCAGGACTCTGAGATAAAGGTCATTGAAAGCCTATGGGCAGCGCTCCCAGACTGTGTCTCCAATATTTAAGAACACAACATCAGCCAGATGGATGTCTGCATGACCAGCGGGGTAAACTGAGGCCTGATGCCCGTGTCCTTGGATGGCCTCAAGGACGGTGGAGCTACCATCCATCTGGTGGCTTAAGAAAACCTGGTGAGTGGAATTTGAGCTATCCCTGGAGTCAAGCAATTCACCAAGGATGTGGCTATACTTGTAGACATTAGTGAAATCTGGGTTTGTTCAATAGTAGAAAATTTCTTTGATGAAACAGCCAGAAATGCACCAATGAATGTCCCCTTCTTGACCTTCTTCCTTCCATTCTTGGTGACGGCTTTTCCTTGCTCACCAAAATTGTCAAATACAATTGATAGCTTGTAGTATGAGATGAGCATGCTGTCATTGGAAAAACTCATCAGGCATTGAACCATGGTGGAATCAATGGCCTGATTATATGGGGAATCCTCACTCCCATCCCATTGGTCACTGACAACATTTGTCAACACCCTGACTAAAGCCATCTTTCTGTGAATCCAGAGATGCACCATGCGCTCAGACACCCAAATGCCATGGTGTGCAAGTTGCTTCCGGACCTGGGTCAGGGGGAGCTTGGAGTCCTGCTGCAAGAGATCAAGCATGATTGGGTAGGCCTTGCTGATCTGGGACTCTGGGACTTTCTTTGGCTTCTTGGTCATCCCAATCAGGTTCCCCTTGTTCATCAGGTTGTTGAATTCCTGCATGATGATGGTTTGGTTAAATTGCAATTGGGTGGCAATCTGATCCTAGTGCAGACCCTGCAGGTTGAGTGCCACAATTTCTTGGAGAATTTAATTAGTAATGATTCTGTGTTTGGGGCGCTGGGCTGTAGGAGCTGAAGCCTGATTGGCTGGGGAGCAGGTTGGCTGGTGACATGAAGTTGTTCTAAATCAGTGTTGCAATTCTGATTGGCTTGTTGATTGGTAGCTTGTGCGGGGGTGGATAAGGGAGCAGGCAGCGCTAGATGCAAAGTGACTATTGAACAAGTCAAAGCCATAGGGGTTGGGGGTTGAGTACAGGTCAGCTTCCTTATTACCTGCATCAAAGGCTTGGGTTTAAATATGTGCCTCCACTTCTGAGCCTCACCTCCATTGAAGCTGGATTGGCTGCTGCTGGCTTGGTTGCTGGTTCCCTCAAAAATGTTGCTAGTAAAAACCATTGTAAAAAACCTAGGATAAAACCACTAAAAGTAGAAGTTTAAAATTTTAAGATTTATTTTATAGTAATCTCAAGTCCATATTTGGAAAGTTCTTAAAACTGTTTTACACAAATCAGGAGCCATGAAAGTGAATAAAATGCCTCTATTCCTAAATTGGATAGCTGTTGATTGGCTGTTAAACTGTTATTTTTCTATTTTAGGCTGCTCATACTACACATCTTGTGTGACTTCATTTTGTTTTGTGTTTGTGGAATCTTGCTTCTAGATTGCTCAAATTTTGTTTCATTTTAGTCCTTTTTTAGTGCCTCATATGAATCCTGATTGGATTATAATATACTCCAGAACAGCATCCATCCATTTCACTTGCTGCGTCAGTTCATTTTGTTTGTGGTTTAAACTATGCCACTTGATATTTGCTATAATTTTGTATAATGGGCTAGTGAAATTTTGTTTATTGTTTTTTTCATTTGTTAACCAAAAATATTTAAATTATTTGAATCCTGAATCTTGTGTAACTTAGATTTTTCTTGAATCTGAAATCATTTTGTTTAAATCTGAGGTATTTTTGGTTGTTTCCATAGCTTTTAAAACTACTGTATTGGTTTAGGTTGTAGTTGTAGTTGCTTGAATTCACTTGATTGTAGTACTACACAAAGATTAAATTTATGATAGATATAAATATTAAATCAGCTGAATTAAGCTTATGGCATTATTAAAATCAATCAACACTATAATTAAATGTAAAATAAGTATTTTCAAATTGAAAATCCTAAAATCTAAAGCAATTAATATTGTATAATTAAATGAAAATCTTTTGGGGAACAAGGTATATTTGGCAAAAAAATGGGAGTGGAGAGTAACTGTCAGAATTTAAACTGTCTATATGTAACATCCTCCATGTTGACAATCCCAAATTTTATTTTGACTTTATCTTTTAAAATTTTACTCAAAACTTAAAAATTTAAATCAAATTTAACTTTTAACATTAGGAAAAATTATTTGAAGTAAAAAAATCAATAAACATACAATAAAAATACAAAAATATTTTTTGGGAATTGTCAACATGGAGGATGCTACATGCAGACAGTTTAAATGCTGACAGTTGACAAGTGAATGTGACAAACTAATTGTAAAGTCACTCCCCCCTTGGCCTTGAACAGGGCCATTTTTTCTTAAAAAACCAAAAAAGCCTCCTAAAATTCTGAGTTTACTAGGGTCTGTAGCACATACAATTAATGAGACATTTCTCTTGATGTACCTCTCCCAAACAGCTCCCACCTGGCCCCAACTTTGTGCCCAACTCTGGGAGAAACCATGATTAATTTGGATTATTTGTTGGCTTGGTTTTGCTCACATTTTAAACAAATTTGTTTCAGCCAATAAAGATTTGCCACATTGAAAGGATTCCCTGGCCCTGAATCCTTGTGTTTGAGTCTCCCTTCCCAACCCATAATTCATAGTCAATTAGATAAAGGTGAAGAAATTAATCCAAAATCCTCCAACCCCCTGACCCTGGGATGCAAACATTCTCCCCCACCCAGGAGGCTCTCCTGCTCCTGGTGGCTCCAAAGTCAGCAAACCCACCCCTTAGAATCTAAGAAGGTCCCCTAAGAGTTCCTGCATGTCTATTCTTAATAAAATATTTTAATTAATTGTCAAGGGGCTGGATTTATTGATATTCTGGATGTTGCCAACACACATAACATCCAGTCATCACCTAGTTTGGTGCCAATCCAATATTTAGTTCAACATTATGAAAATGACAACAAACCAATATCACGTGACTTTTTCAAGTATCCAGCAATCTGAATCCAACTTGCACATGACCTCCCCTATCTTTTATCCAACTTAAGCCCCTGCCACAGCACAAGCTATACAAGTCTAAAGTATTATCCAATAAAAGATCCTTCTTTCTTCTCTAAATCCATATTTGAAGCTTCCCCAAAAGTTGCTCCTCATCATTTTCTTAAAAAGCTCTTAAGTTTTCTTAGAAGCCTACAGTTTATCTAAAAATAATTAGTAGTAAAAGCCTTAGTTTCTTTACCTCTTGGCACTTCCCCTTGCTTCCAGGTATCTTCAGGCGTTTATCTAGTATTAATATTATAGTTAACTACTTGAACCTATCTTTATACACTTTTTGGTTTGGTTTCAAACTCTAATATTTACTTTACACTCATCAGAAAAGGTTTAAAACTAAATTTCTTAATCAAATCAATGAAAACTATTACTTTAAGTTGGTTTTGCTTAAAATTAAAGCAAACCCCCAGTTTTAATCATATTCTTCTTGCTGTTAAAAGGCCCCTAAATGATTTCCTTGCCCCTGAACTTCCACTCCTGCTCTATGTCAATTTAACTGGGTCAACCCCTGGCAAGGTTTCACACAAGAGATAATGTGACCCCCAATCCAACTTTCCCATGATCTGTAGCCAAATGTGGAAGTTGACTTGAATTAATAAATCTAGCAACAAGAACCTGTGACAACCCCATCTTGGTGGACAGCTCAATTTGACGCTTTACTCACTACAAGGATCACATTGCCCCTGTATAATACAGCTAATCAACCATCTTAATCTTGTTCCTCCTATAATGATTCACCCTTACTATATAGTTCCCATATCTCAATAATAATAATTATCTAGTTTTCAATCATTTTCCCGTGTAACTCTGCTAATACAGCACAGTTACAACATCCAGATAATCACTTATACCTTGTGGCACCCCAAATGTGCCCTTAATTAATTTGTGAGCTTGTTGCAACCACCCATAAGTCTTCAAATTTATATAAATAAATTGGAAACAATCCTTCTCCTTTTCAAATTTGTGGTTTTTTCTGTGTTCCCAGTCTTTCTCTTTCTGCAAAATGCCTTTCCCAATGTATGGCAGCTTTTAACTGTCTCAGTTGCCTCTATCAGAGAAGATCCCTCCCACCTTATCTATGTCATGAGCAATTTTCTAATTATAGCTCATGATGTTTTGGCATCTGGCAGTTCCCTCCTTATGAACCTTGTCTCAGACAACAAAGTCTTCTCTCTTTTCCAGGAGATGGTCATATATTTGTCTACACCAGTGAAACTGGTCCCTCTCCTGAACTTTTCAGTGGCCCCCTATTGCCAAGTTCTCCTCACAGCAACCAGTATTTTCTCTCAATTGCACCCCCTGGCTGTTATCAATAATGCTTATTATGACTTTTAACACCTATTTTCCTACATTGCCTCACCTTGTCCTTATGAACCCCTCTCTAAGCAGCCATCCCAGTGTTTCACTGGGTGACATCATGATGGATCTTTTCCCCAGGATGAGAGCTAAGCTTAGTTAGTTTAGCTCCCCTCTCTCACACTAGTTGATAAGCTAGCTGGGCTGTGTGGTAGGGGCAGTACTGGCTTGGTGAGGGTTGGGCTTTGGTGAGCTGAGAGGGTTAGCTGGTACTCTGGGGACTCACAAGAGGTCAGCAGTATATTATTTGATAATTGGCTACTGCTGTGGGTGTTCAGAGACAGCTTGATAATCATTTCAGTAACCTTCTGACACAGGAAAGGCCCAATATGGTTGTGGGCTCCAAGAAACACCTGACTGAACATCTTAGAGCTACGCTCTTGGATCTTGTCTGCAATGTTGTAGAACAACACATTCCCCAAGTACACATTGGCATGGCTGACAGGGAATATTGAGACGTTGTGGCTGCCTGCTCAAATATTCTCCAATGCCTAACATTTCATTTCATCTGATGTCTCAGGAATATTTGGTTTTTGAAACTAGCTGAGCTCTATATATTGATCAAATCCAAAATAACTCTTCTGTACGTGTACCCATTGGTGTAACTGGATGAGGTTCAGTAAGATACTGTCTATTTTAGGGAAGCTGCCAGGAATGCACCAATGACAGTGCCCTGCTTCTCCTTCTTTTTACTGTTGGGTGTGGTTTCCCCCAAGGTCCTGTAATTCTGGACATGTAATGACATTTTATAATAGGATATAAATATGACATTGCCTAATATACTGGACAGGCAGCAGGTAACTGTGGCACTAATTACTAGTTAGTGTGGTAAATTAGAGTCATCATTCCACTTGTCACCCATGCAATTGATCAGAACCAGAACACTAACAACAAGCCCATACTGTCAGGAATCCACTCCTGGGGTAGGGGGGAACCTAAGTAGTGTAGAAAAGCAGTGGGATGGAAACCCACCAGAGAAGAACCTACCAGAATCCCAACCATCAAGGAATTCACCACATAGCCCCATAATTTATAGGAAACCAAGAAAGGAGCAAAATGAGTCAACCCATAGTATATTACAACATAAGTCAAGACATACCAAAGAGCTCATTGAAAAATTACTGGGGGAGGCAAAGGACGAGGAAAAGAAGGTGGAGGAGTGGTTTTATCACATGTAGGCGGAAATTGATGTTTAGTATACAGATAAGATCCAGCCAAAGATTTGGTAGCATCCTTGACTCAGATATTGGAATCAAATATGCAACCTTCAGCAACAGGATACTATAAGACTAGACAGAGCAGAAACAGAAGAAGTTTCTGCTTTCAGTTCATCTTAAATTTAATTTAGAATCTACTAATTCACCAAGTAAAAAATATAAAAAACCAAATTTATTGATTCAGGAATTTAAAGTTGTTAGAGCACTGGTTAAACTCCCAGTGCCTTTGGCTAAACACTGTAAAGTTTGGCTTGGGAAAGTGGAATAATGTGTGGTATAATTGGAGGTGAATTGGTTATCATTGATTTGTTGGCTGCTTGGTCATTTTGGTTTGACTGCTGCCAGCAGGCTTGCAAGATGCAGCTTGCAGCAGCCAAACCTTCTAGTTGAGTAAGGAACTACAGATGGTGTACTGTGAACTGGTGGTTTGTCCAGCTGGATGATTTGATTGGGTTTTCTCCAGAATTGAGGTTTGCAGTTCTGTCATTTACATGGTGATCATGAGTCTCCTTCTCTGCTGGGGAGTTCTTATTGGTTGTTTCCTTTACTAACTGTGTTTGATTGCTTAAGCATTTTTTTAAGTGGCTAGAGTTTGGATCCATAGTTTCACAAGCTTTCAAAATCTTTTCAAAGACGGCTGTTGTTTTTGAATTTGACGGTAAGTCTTTGCTTTCACTATTAACTAACTGTTGTTTTGTTATAGACAGTTTTAAGAAAACCAAAGGACCCAAGTTCAAATCCCAATGTAGAACCAGATCCTGTAGCAGTTTGAAACCCTTTTCTTGACCAGTAATTGATTTGTTTCCATAATCTTGTTATCTAAAAGATTATGCATTAAAATTAACATTAAAGACCATAATTGATTATTCCATGGTAAGGAAATTGTCCTAATTTAATGGAGGTGATCTAGTAACCAAAAGTTCTGTTTCTTTCCTCAGTATCCATCAATAAGTTTAAGTTGGAAGGATTTTCAATCCTTACACATACATCCAGAGCTGTGCAGGGAGGCAACAAAGAGGCTGTGGAGCCCAAGTAGGCATCTGACCTCAGTTATTTGCAGGTATGAGTCTGGTTGGAGGAGTTTAATCCTGATAGGATAGGCATCATTGAGCTAAAAATCTGGCTGCTTCTCTGTCAGGATTGACAATTCATTACCCCAGGAAACCCAGGCCCAAGGGTGGGATTCAAACCCTGAACCTACATTCCTGTGGGCCTCTGAGCCCATGGACCAAGGGCCCGCTTGCCCGCGTTTTTTTGGGATCAAGCCCCTGCAAGCTGAGGCTCCTGCTAAGTCCCAAAGCCATAATACCTGCACCAGCTCAACCATGGTGGCGCCCAAAGAGGAGCCTCTCAAATTGCCTAATGAAAGCAGAGATGGCGCCTCTGTGAATTTCATGAGTTTGGAGTCCTCTCAAGTAATCAATCAACCCCTACTGCCAAAGATAAACCCGGGATTTGGGCCCAACCCCATGATCACAGTAAAGAATCAAGAAAATTGAGTGACCAAATTGGACGTTCTGACCAATGAGAGAACACCCAGCCAATGTGCCATTTTGCTGCTCCCACACCCGGGCCCTCTGTCTGCCTGCCTGCACTTTTCCCAATATTTTGATAAAGCCCTGATGGAAAATACTAAGTTTGGAAGCGGAATGCTATATATGCATATAAATTCTGCGCTTGAAACGTATTGCCATTTTTAAATAAAGGTTATGTTACTTTGGCTCTTACAGCTATTGCCATATTTTGTATTTGCTGTCTATCAATTCAGTTCAAGATCTCCCGGCCCTCTTGCCCCACTGCCTGCAGTTTTCTGTCCATCTGGTGCACCCTTTGGGCCCGTTCTCTTCACTGATTATCCCTTGAAGCCCAAATATAAGGATTATACACCAGAGAAAATCCTCAAACTTGACCCGCTAGCCTGCATCTAATCTGCTATTAGATATAACCGCCAAGGCCCGTGGATATTCTCCACCCCAAAACTATTTAGAGGAAAATTCAATTATCTCCTGGCCTACAATATCTATATGAAACCGCCCGTAACACCCAAACCAATGCCAGCCTCTTCACCCAACTTTCCAACCAACCATACCAGCAAGCTTTTTGGAATAGTGTACATCACCCTCACAGGGGTGGTGGACACCTGTCGTGTTCTGAGGAGCGGCACAGACACACAATGGGAAATCCTAACCTTAGGATTGGATTTGTACTAAGTCTTGGTTAGATGACAGGGAAGGCTATGTGTTTACCTTGCGGCCCTGGAAGAATAATCTCTACTAGTTGTGGCTAGAGAGAGGCGCAGAAGTACAGAAGACACAAAGATAAAAATGTGAATAGAACTTAAATTATATTGGTGAATGTGAAATGGAATATATAGTGGTTAGGAATACCACAAAACACTACCAGGATGGTAGGATCACTTGCCCCACTAATGCTGGTGGCAAGTGAGTTGCTGCAGAGTCAAGAAACCAAACAATTGTATTTCCTGATTCAGTCATCAACTCATTTTGAGAGGCAAAAGCAAAAGCAAGAGATTTGTCTTCAAAATTGCCCACCAAAGGCAAAATCAATATATGGTGAATAGCGGCATTCACAACAGTACCCTCCCCTAGATTGGCCTTAGGGGTGTAGTATTTACAAAGGAACTTTGCATGCACTTGAGAAAAAGGACGGCCACTGGACAGGAGCTTTACAGTATATTCAGACCCTTGCTTAAAGGTCACTTCTAAAGGGCCAATCCACAGAGAGTCTAACTTATGTGTTCAACCACCTACTCTGTGTTGGTAGTAAAGTACATGGTCACCAACATCAAACTCAGGCAGGGGGGAGCGTCCAGCATTGTATGGAGAGAGCTCAAGCATCTTAGTCTTATATGCAGAAGCGTAGGCAGTGGCCTGTATATCAATTATGTGGTTGACTAAATCCTTGATGTGGTTGTCAGGATTCATGGCCTTATCAGAGGTAAGCAGGGGGCCCCAAGAGCAATGGGGTAGTAGCCTCTCACCCATACAGCATAGCAAAGGGGGAGTACCAGTGACACAATGTTTGCTAAGGCGGTAGGCAAAGAGAGCGGCAGGTAAGTATAAGTCCCAGTTGGCAGCGTCAGAGTAGGTGAGCTTTCTCATGATAGAGACCAGTGTTGAATTTGCACGCTCAACTGCCCCATTAATAGAAGGATTGTAGGGGGCAGAGAAGGATTGATGAGATCCCAAAGCTTCAACAACAGAGGTTACTAGCTTGGCATTGAAGTTAGCCCCATTATCTGAGAGCAACACTTGAGGACAGCCATGGCAGTAGAAAACATCTTATAATAGGAAGGCAGCAGTTGTCTTAGCTGTGATATCTTTTGTAGGGTGTGCCTCTACCCACTTGCTGAAGTGATTGACATCAATCAGAATAAAGCAACACCCAGAACGTGAGCGGGGGAGAGGACCTACCACGTCAATGCTGACAGTGTGAAAGGCATGTTGCGGGGGAACTAATTTGAACTTGTGGGCAGCAGCTTGAGGTCTCTGCAGCTGGCAGTTGTGGCAGCTAGCTATGACGTCTGGGATCAGCAGGCAGAGGTTCTCCCAGAAGTAGTTCTTCTGAAGCCAGTCAAAGGTCTTGGCAATGCCTCCATGCCCAGTCTCTTTATGAGCTTGTGACACCAACGAGAGGTAAAGACTGGGCCGTACATAAGGCAGATAATGGTCTTGTACCTTCTTGAAGAGCTGATTGTCGTGTATGAGGGTATCTTTGGATATCTTGGACAAGGCCAGTTGTACCTCTTCTGTCTCACTTTCCCAAGAAGAAGGGTACTCAATTAGTTTGTATAACTGGTTGGCCTCTGCAGGATGTAAAGCAAGAATGGGCATTCTGGAGAGTCCATCAGTGTTCTGGTGTTGAATCCCAGGGCAATGGAGCACAGTGAAGTTGTAGCCTTGAAGACGTAGGGCCCATCTAGCTAGGCGCCTTTCAGGCTCCTTCAGCTGTTGTAACCACTTAAGCAAAGCGTGGTCGGTGACAACAGTGAAATGGGTACCATACACGTAGTGACAGAACTGATTGACTGCATGCAACACGGCAAGGCACTCTTTCTCTGTGACACTATAGTTCTTCTCTTGTTTTTTAGCACACTGGAAGTGTAAGCCACAGGATGGTCTACACCCTTGTTGTCCAGTTGCGCCAGAATGGCTCCAATAGCTAGATTGCTAGCGTTGGTGTACAGGATGAACTCCTTATCATAGTCAGGATACACTAGGATTGGCGCCTCTTTGAGTTTTTGCTTAAGGGTCTCAAAGGCTTGCTGCTGACTGGTGGTCCACTCAAAAGGGACATTACGTAGCAGTTGTACTAGAGGTTCACTGGTATTGGCAAAATCAGGAATAAATTGTCTATAGTAGCCCATCATCCCTAGGAAGACTTGTACCTCTTGCAGGTTGGTGGGCGGAAGCATTTTGTCAATGGCTTCAACCTTCTTAGTCATTGGGTGAATCCCAGTCTGAGTTACTTCATGGCCCAAGAATTCAAGACGTTCTTTGAAGAAGGCACACTTGGAAGGTTTTAGCTTAAGGCCAGCTTCTCAAATCTTTATGAACACCTCCTTGAGATGAGCCAGGTGATTGGTGAAAGTAGCGCTGAAAACCGTTATGTCATCCAAATACACTAGGACGCAAGACAACTTCAAGTCATGGAGGATGGAGCCCATGGCCCTTTGGAAGGTGGCTGGGGCGTTTCAGAGTCCCTGCGGCATGTGAGTAGGCTCAAACAGCCCTTCAGATGTAATGAGAGCGGCTTTTTGGCAATCCTTGGGCAATAGGTCAACTTGCCAGTATCCAGATGCCAGATCCATTGCAGAGAAGAACTTAGAGCCTCCAAGACATTGGAGGGCATCATCAATACGCGGCAAAGGGTATGAGTCCTTCTTGGTCAAAGAGTTCAATTGGTAATAGTCCATCACAATACAATGACCCCCATCCTTCTTCTTTAAGATGAGTAGCAGGGATGCCCAAGGACTTTGGGAAGGTGCTAGCAGCCCAGCGTCTAACAGTTGTTTGAGCTCTTTAGATATCTGGGTGTCCTCTACACAACTGCAGCAATATGGTTTAGCACAGAAGGGAGGAGCGTTGCCAGTGTCAATCTGATGGATAACGCCTTTGGCTAACCCATAGTTGGTACTGTTGTTAGCAAAGATGTCAGAGAACTGATCTAGCAAGTCTAGCACCTCTTTCTGATGAACCAGGGACAATTGTGGAAAGTCTTGCGCAGTGAACAAGGATAGAACTTGGGGCTCATCCTCAGGTAGGTTAAAATCTTGAAACGTGCCAAAGGGATGAAGAGACAGGACATCAGGAGCGCTCAACAACTTGCCATATCCAACGACCTGCCCCCTAGACACAATCATGGGGAGTGCAGTCAGGTTGGCTACCAACAACTGAACAGGGTCCTTATGGGAGACGTCTAGGATCCCTGGACAGAGATAGGGTTTGTTGCGTCCTAACAAGGGGAGAGAGTACAACTCCAAGAAGGTTTGTTCAGGTAGCTAATATGATATCTGGGAGTCCAGGATGGCCTGGGAGCTAGGAGGAATGGTGGCAGAAGATGTGGCTAAGAGAGGGATCCCTTCAGACGCAGGACAAGCCATGGGTGAACACTTCATGTTGGAGGAGTGGGTATGATATTTGAGATTGAAACCCCCAGTGGGATACTCCAAGGCACATGTCTTGAGCCGTTTCCTGGGAACTTTAACCGGCTCTTTAAAGATCAGAGAGACTTCATACCCCAGAATAGAGAGGTAACCATCTTTTAAGTTGATTATCCCATTATATTCCCTAAGGAACTGGGTGCCAACTAAGAGATTGTAACTCTCATTTTCTGAGACAACTGCCAGTGCAGCTAGAAGAAGTTTTCCAAACTGCATGGGTAGAGCAGAGTATGCCCCTATGGCGCAGGTCATAGACAGTCCAGCCGTACCATATGACTGGTGATAATTAAGGTCAGGGGCAAGTTTGAGTTTCTTCACAAGCTTAGAGGAGACAACGTTGACTGGCAAGCCAGTGTCTAGAACGGCCTTGATCTTCATCTTTTGAATGGATATCTCTACTTGAGTGATAGTACGACCAAAGGGGGGAAGGACAGCCAAGATATTGTGAGCCTCTGCTAGTTCCTTGTCCCACTTCTCAATCATGCATATTAATCCTGGGAACTCCTTATAAACAGTCTGGGGAGGGAGCAAAACATATACATTCTTGAAGACAGCGTCAGCAACCTCGGCAGCTTTTTCTGACAACTCCACCAGCACAGGGGACCTCTTAGCCTGAGTGAGGTAGGGGCGTGAGACAATTTCTTTGGCTTCAGGCAAGGGCTAGCAGTAGTTTTAGTCTTTCCTGAGCGCAACTTATAAGGGACTGTAATGGTTTCAGGAACAGCCAGGACAGAGTACCCATATGGGTTGGCCTTGTCAGTATCAGAGTCATTCAGGTCAGAGTTGTCAGAGATATTGTGGAACAAGAGGAGGATAGGAGGAGCCTCATTACCAGCAGGCTCAGAGTCATTTATAGAGGGATGGATTGATAGAGACTGGGAAGAGTTGTCAACCGAGAGTGTCTCTGCCTCTAGGTTGACTGCTCTTTTCCCGTCTGCTCTTTTGGATCAGCTCCTTCAACCCAAGGATTGGTGCATACTCGAGAATGATGACCTATCTGACCACAGTTGTGGCAACCTTGGCGTTGAGGAGGATTTTGCAAATTTATGGTAAGAATGCAAGGACCACAGGAAGATGAACCAGAGTTAGAAGTAGCTCAACCTTCCCTAACAACTGATCCAGAGTGGGTAAGATGCATATCCTGCAACAACGTCTTTATGCTCTTCATGGAGGAAAGCATAGCCTTATGGGCTTTGCAGTGAAGGCACAGAAGTTGGTTAACCTTGAGGGCTTGAGCGCAAGCCATGTAGGCTTCATGGGCTGTCAATTGTCTTCTCGTGATCAGTTGCTGTCCTTCCATGTAGGATCTGTCTGCAAACTCAGGTAGTGTCTCTTTAGGATTGAAAGCAATATGCATGATGGCGTCCTTCTTTACTTCCAGGCTAAGGTCACCACCAAACTTGTCAATCAGAAGCTGCTTCATGTCTTCCCACGTTTCAATGGTGGGTAGTTCAGGCACCACCACCTCCTGGCATGTCAGATGTAGACAGGTCAGAATATGCTCTTTCTTAACTTCATCTGAAGCTTGTCTCATGGCAGTTTTGTAGATAGTTAGGAAAGCTGCAATGGTCAAAGTCTTGGGGTCAAAGTCTTGCTTAAAGGTAGGCTTGAAGTTTGCTTTGGGAGTTGGGCCACCATTGTTACTATCAAGTACGTTTATACGCAGGGAAAACTCTGCTTTGGATTCAGAGGGGGGCTGTCTAGCCCATAGCTGCCAAACACTCTCTTCAAGGGTAGTCAGGGTCTCAACAGCGCGGGCACCCGTATCAAAAGCTTGAGTGGACTGTTGTGCAGTAGTATCTAAGCGTTGGCCTTGGGTGGTCACTATTTTGGAGAGTTCAGCCAGTCAGGAAGTAAGGGATGGCCCTACTGAGAGGCAAGGGGCAAACCTATCATTCACAGAGTTGATCACGTCATTCATCTCTTGTATGTCTCTATTCAGTTCAGTATGGTCCCACTTTAATTGATCCACCTTGTTAGCTAGGACAATTAGTTCCCTAGAGCATTGGATTAAAGGGACTCCTGGTAAGCCAGGGCAGCAACCATTGTTGTAACTGTGCTGTTTTAGCAGAGTTACACGGGGAAAAATATTTAGAAGATAGATAATAATTTTTATTGTGAGATTGTGATTATATAGCTATTGTGAATCAATGGATAGCAGGAACATAATTGATGATCACAGGGCTGGATGAAAGAGGGGGTGGCTTGATCCTGCTAATGAGTCAAGCGCCAAATTGAGGTATCCACCATGAAGGATCATCATCTGTTCATGTTGATGGATTTGGTAATTTGAGTTGACTTCCTAGTCTGGCTTTGAGTGACCAGGTAATCGGATTGCAGGTCACAAACCCTCTTGGTTGGAACCTTGCTGGAGGGTTGAGCCTGCGGTTTTGACACCATCTTCATTGACAACCCCAACTGGACTAGCAGCAGTTGCCATCATCTTGCGTAAGGCAGCAAGTTCTTGCTGTAGCTCCGCAACTTGAGCAGTTAATTCAAGCACCTGGGGTCAGGTTGAGGAGCTTCAGTAGGACGTCCTTGACTGCAAGTAGTTGTACATAGCTGTGAATAGCGTCCCATATTCTTTGCTCTTGATCTTCCAAGTCATCAGAAGGGGGAGAAGGCGGAACATCTGGCTTGGGCGTAGCTAATTCATTCACTCAACTCTGGATTTTGACTATAGCAGCAGCAGTGGAATCTCTTTCTTGATCAAACGCCGCACTGAGTTCATTAAGGCCATTAACAGCAAAGTCTGATACCTGCTGTAGTTGCTCAAAAGAATACATGCTGAATGCATTGAGCTATTGCACGAGCCGTTTGAAGTTGGTGAGATAAGTGTTTAGGGTGGAATTTACTTGAGTTTGCCAGGGTTGTTCTAGCTGGTGAAACTTGTGTAGACGCTCTCTCACGTATTTGGGGATGGACTGGTGCATTTAATTGATAGAATTAACCAAACGGGTCTGGGAGGTGACAAAGTTGCACTGGTTGTCAGATACCAAGGAAAACAGGGAGTGAATCCACTGTTGGTAGGCTGCAAACTGATCCCAGTGATGAGTAACCGCTGCTTGCAGAGACAAGATTTCTTAGACGTGAAGCCCCAACACCATTTGATGGTGGGCTAAGGCAGGCTGCACAAAGGATAATAGTAAGTGCTCAGCAGAGCTAGCCGCTGAGAGGAGATGTTGTGAAAATTGAGAAGCCACAATTAACTTGTAGTATTCAGCCCAACTGAACTGCAACTGAAGGCAAGAGATGGCTCCTTCACAGGCTATCCCAAGGGCTACTGACATGACTTGTTCTAAGTCAGAGGTACTCATGGGGTAAGCAACTAGGCAGGGACCATTCCCAAGGTTCAGTATAGTGGGGGTAATAGGCAGGTTGGCAATATCTTTCTCAATAGGAGGGCTGGTAATTTCAGGTGAATTTGGCTCTTGTATAGGCGGAGGCAAAGGACCTGAAAACGTGGATGCAAAAGGGATAACCAAGGGGCTTACAGCCCCTGTAGTGAGCACCATTTTTGTCATGTTCTGAGGCGCGGCAC
The DNA here is from genome assembly GCA_014839935.2 of Entomophthora muscae. Lineage (NCBI taxonomy): Eukaryota > Fungi > Entomophthoromycota > Entomophthoromycetes > Entomophthorales > Entomophthoraceae > Entomophthora > Entomophthora muscae. The sequence goes on along the minus strand of QTSX02007337.1, from coordinate 25,141 downwards.
AGACACACAACAGGAAATCCTAACTTTAGGATTGGATTTGTACTAAGTCTTGGTTAGATGACAGGAAAGGCTATGTGTTTGCCTTGCGGCCCTGGAAGAATAATCTCTACTAGTTGTGGCTAGCGAGAGGCGCAGAAGTACAGAAGACACAAAGATAAAAATGTGAATAAAACTTAAATTTTATTGATGAATGTGAAATGGAATATATAGTGGTTAGGAATACCCTAAAACACTACCAGGACAGTAGGATCACTTGCCACCAGCATTAGTGGGGCAAGTGAGTTGTGCAGAGTCAAGAAACCAAACAATTGTATTTCCTGATGCAGTCATCAACTCATTTGGAGAGACAAAAGCAAAAGCAAGAGATTCATCTTCAAAATGGCCCACCAAAGGCAAAATTGATATATGGTGAATAGCGGCATTCACAACAACACCATTGTACTGGCTGCCGGCCCGTGGTCTTGGGTGGGGAAGTCTTCTTCCTACCTTCTAAAGTTAGCTCCTCTCTTGTGGTGGGCCCTGCCCGCAAAAAACCTGGCTTGAGTTACCCCCGGAAACAGTGGGCCAGCCGCCCGAGACTGGATCCCTGACATTCTCTGGCTTCATAGCAATATTTTCTGCTGTTTCTTTCATAACAGCCCAAAATTATTGTCTGGCTACCGCCACAGTAAATTTAGATGGTTAGCAATATCTGCAAAGGCCACACTGCTTTGGTTGAGGCTCAATATCTCCTCAATAATTTCATTGGTTATCAATCTTTGCTTGGTCACACACTTTTCAGGCTGAACCTGGATTAGGCAGGGCTTGCTCTGACTAGCCTAAATTGGTGCAAAATGGTCAGATTGAGTTAGAGAGGGCCACTGTAACCCATTTTTCTACATAAGGCACATGCTAAGGTTGGGCCTAGTCTTAGGGATCCGCATATTGGCTGTTGGAAAACCAACCCAGTGCTGGGCCTGGTGAAACATACAACTCACCCTTCTTGCAGCTTAAGTTGGGTGTACACAGGGGCTATACCAGTTATGCTCTCTTGATCAGTAGCCTGAGCTTGGAGTTGCTCCTGCTGCTGCTCCAGTTATAGTAGAATGCCAGATGAAAGGGATGATGCAACCTCAGAAGACAAAAAACCAATGTAGATCCTCAGCCAACCCCTTAAAAATGTTGAATGGGTTGAATATTTTTGTTGACAAAAAATGGGTCAAGGCTAGAGTTGCACAGATAGCCCTTGGAGATCTGAACCTGCCCTGTTTTGCGGCAATTAGTTATGGTAAGAGAATCATGTGGTATACATTGTTTAAAGAAGGTAGTGCTTGGCCTGTTAGCTGCTGAAGCTCTTTAAATCATGCTGGCATCAAACCAGATTCAAATGCATGCCCTCCAACTGCTGAAAATATTCAAATTGACCAATATGATGTTGCAGAAGCCTGACCTCCCCATCTTAAACTCCCTTGAAACTTTCCCAATCCCCTCTAGAAACATGTCTATATGTATCTTACCTGTGACAGAAATTGTTGGATAATAAGAAGCAGTCTCTAGGTGGTGAGAAATCATCACCCAAATCCACATGGAGTTGATGATTAACCACCAACAAAGCTTCAGATACTGTTTTGTAAAATTTCTAAAAGATACACTTGGGTTAAGTAAACTGGTTAACCCTAACCAAAGGAGCCTGAAGTAAATCACCTGAGAGAGAATCAATGAGTCTTTGGCGTAGAATTCAGGACATTGAGATGTTACAGATGTCTCAGGTTTGGATATGGTGGGGGAACTCCTAAATTTGTGGACATCGGATTAACATTGGGTGAAGGCGGCAACAAAGTGCTGACGGCAGGGCCCATCTTCCTGTAATGATTCTGCTAAGAATTAAATTGTAGGGAATCTAGCCCAGTAGGCCAACTACAGAATGCATTTCAAAATAAAGTTAGACCAAGGGATATATGATTTTTATTGAGTGAAATTTTGGGAGGGCTCAACTCTTAAGAGTTGAAACAGTGGAAATTATTCAATATATATCAAAATTTGACTAAGCAATACCACCTGGATCCTTGACTTTTATTCCTTCTCCATTTTCAAGTGAATACTTAGTCCAGTTTGCAAAGAACTCTTGTGTGACCAACTTCTGATGGCCGTGCTGATTAATAAGAATATATCTGGTGACTCTCATATTACGTCAATGTATCAACGTCAGCTTGCAAGGGAGAATCAAATACTGGCAGACCAGAGCAGCTGTAACCCATTTTCAATCAACTGTTTGATTTAAATCCATCAAATCAGTTCATTTCATTAATGTTTTCCCCGTTTTTTGAGCTTTCTTACTCAGGCAGATAATTCCCAGCATTATGGAATCTACCGTAACATTGCCCATCTAGATTGATAAAGAAAGCTTTCCTCAGAGCGCTTGGATACTTGGGTTGTTTGGTCCCTGTATTTGAGAACTTTGCCAGTGTTGCTGAAAGAGTGGCTGCCCACCCCTTTGCTGTACCTTGGCCTGTGCTCTACTTGGGTTCTAATTTTAGCTACTGCTTGCATTTTTCTTTGCAGATGATTCTTGTGGCTTTGATTGTAACTACCATCTTCAGCTCTACTGCTAGAGGGTCCAGAATGTTGAAACCTTCCTCCCAACTTGGCCTGATGTTGCTCAAGCAACTCACAGCTTGTTTACTTTACCCTGGTTGTTTTCCCTTGAACAGTGTGGCTGGCCATTTAACTACAACAGCTCCTCAACAATACAGTAGTTTTCCAACCTGTCAAGATAAACAAAAAATATCAGTCAAAAAAGAATACAACTCAGTCTAAAAATTAAATCAAAGTGGATCCAAATCTATTGTAACTTAATATAAATTCCTTAAATTTTGATTTTGTTTTTTGACTGGGTTGTATACGTTTTTAGACTGAGATTTTATGTTTATCTCAACAGGTTTGAAAACTACTGTATCAGAGTTCTTGGTACTAGCATAAACCATCCTATACAAAGAAGCAATAAAGATTCTATCAAGAGCAGAGAAGCAAAGTGTTTCCAGAGTATCAATTTTATTAAAGTGTGTGCCCTGATTTGAGACATTCTATCAGGCATAGATGGCCAGATTTAGAAGCACGTCCATTGAAAGTAATGCTGGGTTCCCTGAATAGGTTTTGGTGGGTTCACTCTTGAAAGCCACTATTTCTATTCTGTGTCCCAAAAACAATCAAGTTTGTCAAAAAGGAAGCTGTTTTGTGTTTGAAAAGATCACTTTTGTGACTGGACCAAACTTGTTCTCTGTTTGGATCATCCTTGTTCCATGATTGCTATCCCAATTGATATAGATTGCTTTATAATGTGACTGGTCTGTGTTTGTTTTTAATATGGAGTATGTTTATTTATGGCCTCATTTCTGTGACTCTGTATTTGGCTTTAATTCCGTTGTGTGATCAACTATTTCTGTAATCCGGACCTAGATAGATGGAAGTTTTATTGAGTAGATTGACCTTCAACTGGTTTCAGTTGAAATCCGTGGTGTGGCTGAACGAGTTTCATTTACCTCAACAGGTTGTGAAACTGCTGCACTATTCATGCCAGATGTTTTGGATGGTGTAAGTTGTACTTGAAGTTTCCCTGGCTTACCTGGGGTTTAATGAGTATCGTCCAGCAAGATTCTAACGGCAGCCAGCTATGATCTAAGTTATAGATCTAGTATAATCGATCGATGTTGTATCGGCCAAGGCAGAGAAATGGTTTAAGGATAGATCCATTTCTTCTCAAATAATGTTAAAGAAAAGTGGTTATTAGATTTAAAATAGTCAAGCATAAGCTTTTTGAGGACTAGAGTAAAGCTTTAAAGTGGTTTTCTTGGTCAGGTAGGGATCACGTTTTAGAACTCCTTTGTGGAAAATCAAATCCGGGCGGAGACCTGTAGTTGATGCAGGTGGCAGATAAGTCACCTGACTAGCTCATATCTAATCAGCTACCTAATTAAGTTCTAGATGGCAATTGTATTTCAGTTAGCGAAGGGGTTTGGAAATCGATACTATCTGCTTTGATAAGACAGATGAGTATGACTTTCTGTTGACGCAAAATAAGTCAAAATAGCTTTGAGTTTCTTGCTTTATAAAAGGGGTGATTTATAGATATGCTGTTGACAGTTTGCTGATTTTACAAGTGTCGTGTATACTTGAAATACTGAACTTTCAGTTAGATTTAATTAAAAAGGGGCTGACACCATGCTTCCCTATTCTGGCTACGTGTATGATTGAGCTCAGACAAATGAGTACTATGATGACACCGCTCAAATACTTTGGGCTAAGTTATGTATAATTTAAATCCATAGGCACCCATCAATTGCTACACACTCTAGAACTGTAACTTGCTTATACCTTAACACAATAAATATTCTCTAAAAGTCTATATCGCTGATTAAGTATAAATTTAATAGAAATTAACACTTTAAAAGTGGGTTGGTAAGAAGGATTAGAATACTTTTTATTTAAATGGGGCTAAAGCTGTAATAAAAGCATAATGCCTTATAATTAAGTACATGGTAACTGTTCTTGTAATTGAATTCGCCATTGTAGTATAATATATAAGATACATTCGGCCATAATCTTAGCCAGAAATATAAAGGTTCAAATTAATAGCCAATGCTCTAGGATTTTATCAACCAATAATGATATTACAATTAGAGTTCAAGATTTAAAATAATATTCATAAAAAAGTCTCGAATAAGGAGTGTATAGGGGAAAATCGCACAAGTTAATATTTAAAAAAATAAAAAAATCTTGATTTGACGTACCTTCCCAAGGGATTAAGCTTCAGTTACATGTTTAAGTCGTGAGTAGGCCAATTTAAATTCAGAAGTTCTGAGCTTTAATACACAGGGGTTTTAGGGAAGCAGTTAATACTTGTAGTCCTTAACATAGAGAGACTCGCTGGCATTAGCACTAGCTGCAGAGCCAGAGTAGATACCCTGGCAGGCTTCAGAGTTACCCTTGGAGCGAACCAAAAGGGCATCCTGGGCAGCTTTGACGTTAGCGGTGTCACCCTTCCAGACTTTGAGGACGGTGGCTTGCAGGGCACGGCCGTAAGAGAAGGTCAAAGCCCAGGGCTTGAGTTCAGGAACCTTGTTCATGGCATCCAGATGCAGAGTAGCGTTCTCTTCGGACTGACCACCAGACAGGAAAGTAATACCTGGGACAGCAGCAGGAACAGTGCGGCGGAGGACAGTGACGGTAGCACGACCAATGTCTTCGGGGGTATACTTTTTGGGGCAATCAGCACCAGGGCAAACCATGTTAGGCTTGAGAAGAGTTCCCTCGAGATAGACGTGATGTTGGTTTAGCTTCTTGTAAACGGCACCAAGAACCTTTTCGGTGACGTATACAGCACGCTCAAGGTCGTGATCACCATCCATTAAGATTTCAGGCTCAACGATAGGGACTATGCGGTTAGCCTGGCAGATGGAGGCATAGCGAGCAAGAACATTGGCGTTCTCCATGATAGCGAGCTCACTGGGCTCATTTTTACCAATCTTGAGGACACTTCTCCTGGGAAAGGTTAGAAGAGGAAATTCGAACATGTTACCATTTGGCGAAGCGGGCTCCAGCCTTGTAGTAGGTTTGGCAGCGCTCAGCGAGGCCATCAAGACCCTGGGTGGTGGTTTCACCATCAGTTCCAGCAAGGTGAACGGTACCCTTGTCGACCTTGATACCAGGAATGATGCCCTGCTCTTCAAGAATAGCAGTGAAGGCCTTTCCGTTGACATCCTTCTGGTAAAGAGTCTCTTCGAAAAGAATGACACCACCGATGTACTTGTTGAGATCTAGAATTCACGATGAGAAACAAATCAAATTGAAATACTTTAAACAAGCCCACGTTAAAAAGGAAAGTATCTCTTACCGGCACCAGCAGTGAAAAGGAGCTCACGGTAAGCGCGGCGGTTGGCCTCGTTGTTCTCAACAGAGATGGCGTCAAAGCGCTTGCCGATTGTGCCAGTGGACTCATCAGCAGCAAGGATACCCTTACCCTTGGCGACGATGGCAAGGGCGGTTTGGGCAAGTTCTTTCTTGTATTCAGCAGGGCAGGCGGACATTTTCAAAGTGATTGAAGCAAGAGGCTCGGAAAACTATTCCGTATTATAAACCTGCATTGGCTTATCAGGTGATTTGTGAAATCATTTGGACAGCAGCCACCTTTCGACAGGGTGTCATCAAACTTTGGTTGGCTTTAAAAAGCATTTTTATTTAGAGCTTTTAAGGTTGCCATATTCCCAGGCCTGCCTCCACCAATTATCGTACGCCCAATCTGAGCCTGTGTCGTAATCGAAGCTGTCTGCTTTGAAGTCACATCATGGAATGCAAAACTATGGTTTTTGATTTGAGCCTCCTTTACTTAATCAAGTCACACTAGATTGTAGGAGATAAGATACACCAATCTTTGAATCAACCCATTAAAAATTACAATCTAATCTTATCCCCCGTCTGTCCAATCTTATCCTTTGCTGTAAAATCCAAGCCACAAGTTTTATTTTTCAATAACCTGTTTAATAAAATTCATAACCATTACTTCTCGTAGAAAATCATAATTCAACCTAATCCCAACGACAACCTAGCTTTGAAATAACATCACCATTCAAGAAACTTAAGCCCATATCTCCTATTATTTTCAGTCTTTAAGGACTGGATAGCTTCTGAGCCACCCAGGAAACCTACACATGTGATATCCTCTTGGAATCCCCACGCCATTCCCAATAAATTCACATTGACCTCTTCTAAACCAATCACAATCAAGGCAGCTTATCAACCTCACTTCAGTGGTTGCAACCCAATAAAACTTTTCCAATCCAACCACTACGTCATCCAATTAACTCCTGAAAGATCACCCCATAATTCCTAAATAACCTGCACTTTCTGAACCAACCAACCTTCATATCCCCGGATTCAGCCGAGGGAGAAACAATTCAACCGAGGCCGCCCATAACATCTAGGCCTAGAATAACCCAGCAAACCTGGACAGAGGTCTGATTCTTTCCTTCATACTTGGGTATCTTCTGCCAGCATCAGTTGCTACCGAAAACTGGGGTGCCAAGTAGAAAGGACCCTAACCCCGTAGTTCGTTAACGTCAGTATCGCGTATATGCCTCCAAGAAGTATATTATACAACTTTCTAGGGAGAAATTAAGATAATGGTACCTTTATTAGATATTGAACAATGGTGCTACATGGTAAGCAATAATATTGTAGCTGTGCTGTATTAGCAGAGTTACACAGGAAAAACGATCAAAAACTAGAAAATTATCTTTATTGGGATATGTGTATTATATAGCCGAGGTGAATCATTATAAAGGGAACAAGATTGTGATGATCAACCAGTTAGATTGGGGCAATGTGATCCTTATCATGAGCAAAGTGCCAAATTGAGCATCCACCCAGCTGAGATTGACACCGGTTCTTGTTGCTGAATTTAGTGATTTGAGTTGACTTCCGCATTTGGCTACATGTCATGGGAAAGTCAGTTTTTGGGTCACAGATCCTCTTGTGTGGAACCTTGCTGGAGGCTGACCCCATAGTTTTGACACCCTCCCTCTCCCAGCTGCAGGTCGGCCTCCTCTGTGGGAAGGTCTGCTGGAAGGTTGTCATGGGCGCTGCACTTTACCAGTTTTTGCTTGGTTGCAGGGATGACAGTCTTTCATTGTTTTGACAGGCTTGCTTGGGTGGAGTCTTTCATGATGCAGGACTTTTTCTTGTCACTTTTGCCAAGCCTTGTACCAGGTAAGTATTGTTGTTGTTTTTTTTAGAAAAATGGTGGGGCCTAACTTTTTGGGTTGCAGTTTACTCCTGTCAGTGTTCATTGCCCAGACTTTGGCATCAGCTTTGTGTCTGCCCTTTAGAGGGACTAACATGTCTTGTAAACATTTTTCCTCTCTGCCTGCTTGGCCATTGTTGGTGCAGAGTACTTGGGGGTCTAATCTAGGAGAAACTTTGCAGGATATCTCCAGTTTTGGCCCTGAAAGGGGCTTGAACAATATTTAGTTGTGTGCCATACACTAGTTCTTTGGAACTCTTTCTAGTGGATCTGTTCACTTGGGTATGGCACACAAGGGGGCAATTTAGCTGTTTGGGCCAACTCTCAGGTCTCCCAGCAGTGAGTTTGACAAGGGCTTGTACTAGGCTGCCATTTAATTGTATGACTCTGTTGTTAGCTTGTGGGTGATAAGGAGTGATCTCTGTATGCTTCATGCCCTGCTTGGGGAGGTACATGTTAGTATCTTCAGAGGTCAATCCTTTGCCTCCATCTGTAACCAGCAATCCTGGCTTTCCAAGCTTACTGATGATTTCCTTGCCTATGGATCTACCCACCTTATTACCAGTGTGGGCTTTGACAGCCTGTGCTACTGATCACCGTGTGGTAAAGTTGATAGAAGCAATTATATACCTCTTTTTGTTACCCTTTCCTGGCATGGGACCTACAATGTCTAGTGCCCATACCTTGAAAAGCAACTGTGTTCAGATGGGTAGTACTGACTTGGGGGTGTATTGCTGTTGAAAAACTCCTTACCAACCTCACGCTGTTCAAGTACGTCATGGATGTCTCTGGTTAAGGTAGCCTGCCATGATTTATGCTTCAAGAACTTGTATAGGTTCCTAACCTTGATGTGGCTAATATCTCTGTGGTCACGTAAGATTGTGCCCACTCTTTGATGTGTAGCACATAGGGGATAGTTATTTCATCTGACATCTTACAGTGAAAAATCCTGTATACATTGGTGAGAAAGTGTTTGTTCTTGATGAAAGTATCACACATTATATCCACATTATCCTTGGGGAAAGCCTTTGTACTTGGTTTTTAATAACAGGAGCAACCAATCAGGGTCCAACCTGTTCTTTCCCCTTAAGGCTCGCACATAAAGTTGTGATAGGGCATCAGCGGTAACTAATCCTGGTCCAAGCTTGTACTGGATGTTCATTTTGAATCTTTCAAGGAGCATCATTCATTGTGCTTGCCTGTGAGAGAGGTTTGCCTGTGTCTTTAAATAGATAAGTGACTTTTGGTCTATTAGAGCTGTAAACTCTTCCTGTCTCTTGAGGTAATAGCGCCATTTCACTAGGCAGTGTACAATGGTCAGGAGTTTCTTATCATGGATAGGGTAGCAGCATTTACCATCTGTCACTTGTGTGTGTAATACCCCAAAACTGTGGGCACCACTTGCAGCAGGTATGGTAGTAGGTTGGCAAATTGGAATTCAGTCAGGGCGATGATGATTGGGTATATGGTTATCAACCAGCGGAAGACCTTAGCATGGATATTGTATCTTCTGAAGCTCCCAGCAAAGTAGGTCAATACGTAGTACACAGAGGTGTACACTGCAATGGAGAGCGTAGAATGCAGGGACACCAGGGGAGGCCAGGGTCCAGTATGGGAGGAGTTGAGTTGGTCAGGGTCATAATGAGGGTCATGGCCTAGCCCTTCTGAAGAGGGCCCAAAGAACTCTGATCCCTGTTGATAGCCTCCAATCCCAAGGCAAGCTGTGAGAACAGCTGTGAAGATGAGATGGTTCATCTTCCTTGGATTGGAGGGAGGTTGGCTGGGGCTAACTAAAAAAGTTGGCTTAAGTTGTTAAGTAGAATTTCAATTTATTGAGGGTATTAAGCTCAATAATAGCACAAGCTATTGCTGAGGAGGGATCCTTTATTTATAGTGCTCCCCACTTGCAAAAGTTTGCAAGTGGGAGTGAAAGCAAGGGATTGGAGAGCCCAGAAGTTTGGACAAGGTGATTGGGAATTGGGATTTGAGGAGGTGGCCAAATTCTTGTTCCTTGGCAGTCTGTTGGGGGTTTGGCCATTCCTGCCTGGAGCCAATGATGTCCCTGGGTGTGAAGTCAGGTGATGGGGATGGCTCATGGGACTTTCCAAATATATTTTTGTGTTGGAAGGTTCAGTTTGGCTGGGGTCTGGTCTCAAGCATGTGGTGTGTTCCTCTGAATCCCATTGGTTTCAAGTCAAATTATTTTTAACTTTTGAAACCTGATTTGTCCTATATTCTGAAAGGTCAGAATAGGTTTTAGAATTTGAATTTTGGTTTTCCCTTTCTTCTGCAGGGTAGAAATTATTCACTGTATTATTCCCTGCAATCAGGTACTTTTTGATTGGCTGTTGGTTATGGTGGCTTCTGATTGGCTAGGGGATGAAACCTGGGACCCAGGTGGGTGGCTGGCAGTCGGCTAGGATACAGGGAACAAGCGGGTGGCCTGGGGGCTGGCAGCGGGACCGCTGGTGCCAGGCTGGGCAAATGGGTGGCTGGCAGGGGGCTTGCGGGTGGCTGGCTGGGCGGTGGGGGTTTGGTGGGCAAGCAGGGGATTGGCAGGAGGCCCGCTGGCAGCTGGCTGGACGTGGGGAGGCTGTCAGAGGGTGCTGGCGGGCGTGGCAGGAGCCTGCTTGGATGTTAAATTATTCCAGCAACCTTTAAATTTTGTTACGCCTTTTGTTTGGTTTCTATTTCCCCCAATTAAAAGGGGAAAGTCCTTATTAAAATTTGCCTCTTTGACCGGAATATTTTTATTTCTTTTCCAACACTTCTCCTCATTAATAGTTTGATTTATGTCAGGAATATTCCTGACAGTGTGATTCATACTCTACAGGTAAGAAGTTGCCCTTATCTGTTTTGATTTGTAACAACCCTCCAATGGAGGCATCCAAAGCATTGGTCTCCATTTGGTAGTCTTTGTCTTGCTTTGGGTATTGAAGAATAGGGGCAGACATCAGCTTTTCCTTCAGGCGGCAGAAAAAAAGGTCACACTGTGGAGTCCATACAAATTTAGACTTGACGTCTGTTATTGATGACATGGGTGCTGTCAGAACGCTGCAGTCTGATATGAACTATTGGGCATAGGTGATTATCCCAAGGAATGTGTGAAGTTTGGCTTTGTCCTTGAGCAGTGGCATCTTGAAGATGGCTTGAATCTTTTTCTCATCAGGTTTGATGCCATCCTTGAACACTATATGCCCCATAAAGGGTAACTGTGTGCTGTAGAATTGACATTTTGGAATCTTGGCTAGAAGTTTGTGTTATGCCAGGGTGACAAGCACTGCTTCCAGGTCCTTATGATGTTGTTCTACTGCCAGGCTGTAAAAAATAATGTTGTCAAGGTAAAAAAGTGTGTGTTTCCCAATGTGAGGCGCAAACACCTTGTTCATGAATGTGACAAGGGTTGATGATGTGTTGGTCACTTCAAAATTAAGAACAATACACTCATATGATCCATACTTAGTCTAGAAAGCAGTTATGGGATATCTTTCTCTTTGATTTGGATCTGGTTGTATCCAGCTGTCAAGTCAATCTTGGAGAAGACATTTGAGCCACCTAGCTCATTAAAAAGATTATCAATGTGTGGCAATAGATAGTGGTTTCTTATAGTGGGCTTGTTCAGGGCCTTGTAGTCTGTGACTAGTATCAGGGACCAATCTGTTTTAAATTGTGCTATCAATGCTATTTTAATATGGCCTGCAAATTGCAATATTTACAATGGCTTGATTAGTTTTGCCTTCAAATTAAATAGTTTCCCTCTTTTTAAAAATGGGTCAATATCAATATTCACCCATTCCAGATTGTGCTACCTGCGCCATTGTGATTATGGTACAAGTTTATCCCAGTCAACCCCATCAGCCACACTGTCTACCTATTGAGCAATCTACGCTCTCAGTCTACTATTTAAGTAGAATCTTGTCCCTAAATAAATTCAAGTTTATCCACATTTTTGTTAAATTTTATCATCTTTAAGACTTTTTCTTTCCTCTTCTTCAAAATGAAACTCTCTTTACTTGATCCAGGAAATTAAGGTATGCCCCCTTAATTTTGTCCTGAAGTCTAACCCCAGGCTAGCCTTGAACCTCAACCCTTTTGTAGCAAAGGTTCCCCGTCATTTCCACTTGGATGAAATCCCCAAGAGCTAAATATGACACCATCCTTCTTTGCCATAAAGAATACAGTAGCCCCAAAGGGAGATTGTGACATTTTGATGAGGCTCTTTTCTAGGGTCTCCTTAAGGTAGGCATAAAACATTGTCCTTGTTTGGGGTGAGTTGGTATATAAGACTTGATTTTGGTACTGCTCCTTGGAGTTGTATAGAGTTTTGTATGTGCTTTTCAGGGGGGAGCCCTGGTAGAGCCTCTTCAGAGATTTTGGGATGTCAGGCAGCTATCTCTGTGCTTTTGGCGTGATAGTGTCTTGCTTGTCTTTGCAGCTCACAACTTTATATTGACAGGGGTCCCAGTCAATCACCTTTAGGTTTTCCTTCTCTTCTTGTGTCTCCATTATGTGCTTGAATACATAGCCCCTTAAAAGTTGGTTTACATTATAAGGGTAGATTTGATGGTTGATATCTTCCTGCTTGATGATTAAACCCAAGGTGAGACAGTCAACCTGGGGATTTTTTTTCTTTAACCAATCCAAACCAAGTACCACATCAAATCAAGGAAAGTCAATGAGGGTCCTTGTATGCTGGAGTGAGATTCTCTAGCATGATAGAGAAGGGGGAGTCTCCCTGATAACAACAACGTGATGCTCATCATCTAAAACCATGTTTTAATCCTCATAGGGATCAGTGGCTAGCTTGAACTTGTCCACAGAGCTGCTATTAACAAGGGTATAATCTGCGCCTGAGTCCAAGAGTGCTGATCTTGTGTAACTTTGAAAGTGGGAAGGGTAAGACATCAATTTATTGGGGTGCCTGGCAATAGTTTATAGTGCTGGATCTCCTTAAGGGACCTGAATCATAGAGCACTGGTCTACATCTTCATGTTAATACTCATCATTTGGCAAAGATGATGGTTGTTGGGGAGATCTTGGCTTGCTTATTGATCTCCTGGGCTTTTCTCTAATCCTGATTGCCCTGGGTGCTGGTGACTCTAAAGTGAGTGCGGTTGGATTGGCCATTGTTTTGGTTGCTGTCGTGAATACCACTATTCACCATGTTTTGATTTTGCCTTCAGTGGGCCATTTTGAGGACAAATCTCTCTCTTTTGCTTTTGCCTCTCAAAATGAGCCAATGGCTGAATTGGGAAATAAAATTGTTTGGTTTCCTGATTTCTTTCAGCTTGCTTGCCCCACTAATACTGGTGGTAAGTGATCCTACCGTACATGTACTGTTTTGTGGTAACAGCTACACAGTATATATTCCATTTCTCTTTCACCAATAAAATTAAGTTCCATTCACATTTTTATCTTTGTGACTTCCAGTACTTTGGCGCCTCTCTCTAGCCACAACTAGTAGAGATTATTCATCCAGGGCCACAAGGTAATTGCATATCCTTCCCTGCCATCTAACCGAGACTTAGTATAAATTCAATCCTAAGGTTAGAATTCCCTGTTGTGTGTCTGTGCCGCGCCTCAGAACACAACAAAAATGGTGCTCACTACAGGGGCTGTAAGCCCCTTGGTTATCCCTTTTGCATCTATGTTTTCAGGTCCTTTGCCTCCGCCTATACAAGAGCCAAATTCACCTGAAATTACCAGCCCTCCTATTGAGAAAGATATTGCAGACCTGCCTATTGTCCCCACTGTACTGAACCTTGGGAATGGTCCCTGCCTAGTTGCTTACCCCATGGGTACCCCTGAATTAGAACAAGTCATGATGGTAGCCCTTGGGATAGCCTGTGAAGGAGCCATCCCTTGCCTTCAGTTGCAATTCAGTTGGGCTGAATACTACAAATTGATTGTGGCTCCTCAATTTCTGCAGCATCTCCTCTCAGCAGCTGGGTCCGCTGAGCACCTACCGTCATCCTTTGTAAAGCCTGCCTTAGCCCATCACTAAATGGTGTTAGGGCTCCACGTTCAAGAAATCTTGTCTCTACAGGCAGCTGTCACTCATCACTGGGATCAATTTGCTGCCTATCAACAGTGGATCCACTCCCTGTTCTCTTTGGTATCAGAAAATCAGCGCAACTCTTTCACCTCCAAGACCCGTTTGGTTATTTCCATTAAGCAAATGTGCCAGTCCATCCCCAAATGCGCCAGAGAGCGTCTACATGAGTTTCACCAGTTGGAACAACCCTGGCAAACCCAAGTAGATTCCACCCTGAACGCTTATCTCACCAACTTTGAACAGCTTGTACAACAGCTCAATGCATTCAGCACTTATTCCTTCAAGCAACTGCAGCAGGTAGCGGACCTTGCTGCTAAAGGCCTTAATGAGCTCAGTGCAGAATTTGATCAAGAAAGAGCTGTCACTGCCGCTGCTATTGCCAAGCTCCAGAATCAAGTGAATGAATTATCTATGCCCAATCCAGATGCTCCGCCTTTGCCCCCATATGATGATTTGGTGGATAGAGAGTAGAGATTATGGGATGCCATTTGAGAGCTACGTGTGTCTACCTGCAGTCAAGGACGTCCTACTGAGGCTCCTCAGCCTGACCCCCAGGTGCTTGCTTTGACCACTCAAGTTGCTGAGCTACAGCAAGAACTTGCTGCCTTACGCAAAATGGTGGTGACTGCTGCTAATCCAGTTGGGGTTATCAATGGAGATGGCTGCTTCCCTGGCTTGCCAGGAGCCTCTCAAATCCAATGGACTAGGGAGTTGATTGCCCTAGCTAATGAGTTGGATCATTTGAAACGGGATCATGCTGAGCTAGACAGAGACATACAAGAGATGAGTGAATTGATTGACTCAGTAAACAACAGGTTTGCCCCTTACCTCTCAGTGGGGCCATCCCTTACTTCTTGACTGGCTGAGCTCTCCACAGTAGTAACCTCCCAAGTCCAATGCCTAGATGTTACTGAGCAACAGACCACTCTAGCTAATGATACAGGTGCCCGTGCTGCTGAGGCCCTTACAACCCTTGAGGAAAGTGTTCAACAGCTGTGGGCTAGACAACCCCCCTCCAAATCTGAAGCAGAATTCTCCCTGCACATAAACATACTTGATAGCAACAATGGGGGTTCAACTCCTGACGCACATTTCAAGCCTACCTTTAAACAGGTCTTCAATCCAAAAACCTCAACTATAGCAGCTTTCTTAACCATCTATGAAACTGCCATGAGACAAGTGTTGGATGAGGTTAAGAAGGAACATATTTTGACCTGTCTACACCCAACCTGCCAAGAGGTGGTGGTGCCTGAGCTGCCCACCATTGAGACTTGGGAAGATATGAAGCAGCTTCTGATTGACAAATTTGGTGGTGATCTTAGCCTGGAAGTAAAGAAGGACACCTTCATGCCCATTGCTTTCAAACCTAAGGAGACACTATCTGAATTTGCAGAAAGATTCTACATGGAAGGACAGCAACTGATAACAAGCAGACAATTGGCGGCTCACAAAGCTTATATGGCTTGCGCTCAAGCCCTCAAAGTTAACCAGCTTCTGTGCCTTCATTTCAAAGCCCATAAAGCTATGCTTTCCTCCATGAAGAGCATAAAGACGCTGTTGCAGGACATGCACCTTACTCATTCTGGAGCAGTTGTTTGGGAGAATTGTGCCACTTCTAACTCTGGTTTGTCTTCTCATGGCCCTTGTATCCTTACAATGAACTCGCAAAATCCTCCTTGACATCAGGGTTGCCACAACTGTGGCCAGATAGGTCACCATTCTTGAGTCTGCACCAATCCTTGGGTTGAAGGAGCTGATCCCAAGGAGCAGGCAGGAAAAGAACAGTCAACCTAGAGGCAGAGACACTCTTGGTTGACAATTCTTCCCAGTCTCTTTTAATCCCTCCCTCTATAACTAACTCCAAGCCTGCTGATACTGAGGCTCCTCCTATCCTTCTATTGTTCCACAATATCTCTGATGACTCTGACCTAGATGATTCCAATGTTGAGGACCCTGACGTGTATGGGTACTCTGTTCTTGCTGTCCCCAAAACCATTGCTGTCCCCTACAAACTACAATCAGGGAAGGCTACAACAACTACTAAGCCTTTGCCTGAGGCCAAAGAATTTGTCTCTTGCCCCTATTTCACTCAAGCAAAGAGGTTCCCTGTGCTAGTGGAGTCATCAGAAGAAGCTGCTGAAGTTGCTGACGCTGTATTCAAGAATGTATTGGTTTTGCTCTCTCTCCAAACTGTCTATAAGGAGTTTCATGTCTTAAGATGCATGATTGAGAAGTGGGACAAAGAACTAGCAGAAGCTCAAGACATCTTGGATGTCCTCCCACCCTTTGGTTGCACTACCACTTGCGTAGAAATATCCATCTAAAAAGCAAATATCAAGGCTGTCTTGGACACTGGCTCTCCGGTTAACATTGTCTCCTCAAAGCTTGTAAAGAAACTCAAAATTGCCCCTAACCTTAATCATCACTAGTTGTATGGCAAGGCTGGACTATCCATGACTTGCGCCATAGGAGCATACTCTGCTCTCCGGTTAACATTGTCTCCTCAAAGCTTGTAAAGAAACTCAAAATTGCCCCTAACCTTAATTATCACTAGTTGTATGGCAAGGCTGGACTATCCATGACTTGCGCCATAGGAGCATACTCTGCTCTCCCTGTGCGGGTTGGCAAGCTTCTCCTAGCTGCGCTGGCAGTTGTCTTGTAAAACAAGAGTTACAATCTCCTAGTTGGTACCCAGTTCCTTAGGGAATATAATGGGATCATCAACCTGAAAGATGGTTACCTCTCTATTCTGGGGTACAAAGTCCCTCTGATCTTTGAAGAGCCAGTTAAAGTTCCCAGGAAGCGCCTCAAGATATGTGCTTTAGAATATCCCACTGGGGTTTTCACTCTTAAGTACTGTACCCACTCCTCCAACATGAAGTGTCCACCCATGGCTTGCCCTGCGTCTGAGGGGATCCCTCTCTTGACCACAACCGCTGTAACTATCCCCCCTGGCCCTCAGGTCATCCTGGACTCCCAAATATTGTATGAACTACCTGAACGGACTTTCCTGGAGTTGTACTTTCCTCCCTCATTAGGTTGCAACAAACCTTATCTCTGTCCTGGAATCCTAGATGTCTCCCATAAGGACCCTGTTCAATTGTTGGTAGCCAACTTAACTGCTCTCCCCATAAACGTATCTAGAGGGCAGTTTGTTGGTTATGGCAAATTATTGAATGCTCCTGATGTCTTGTCCCTTCATCTATTTGGCATGTTCCAGGATTTTAACCTACCTGAAGATGATCCCCAAGTCCTATCTTTGTTTACTGTGCAAGACTTCCCACAGCTATCCCCAGTTCAACAAAAAGAGGTTCTTGACTTGCTAGATCAATTTTCAGACATCTTTGCTAAATACAGTACCAACTATGGGCTAGCCAAAGGCGTTATCCACCAGATTGATACTGGAGACGCTCCCCCCTTCTGCGCTAAACCATATTGCCACAGTTGCGTGGAGGACGCCCAGGTGCATAAAGAGCTCAAACAACTGTTAGACGCTGGGCTGTTGGCCCCTTTCCAAAGTCCTTGGGCTTCACCCCCTACTCATCCTAAAGAAGAAGGATGGGGGTCATTGTATTGTGATGGACTACCAACAATTGAACTCTTTAGCCAGGAAGGACTCTTTCCCCTTGCCGTGTATTTATGATGCTCTCCGCTGTCTTGTAGGCTCTAAGTTCTTCTCTGAAATGGATCTGGCATTGGGTTACTGGCAAGTTGACCTTTTTCCCAAGGACCGCCAAAAGGCTGCACTCATTACATCTGAAGGGCTGTTTGAGCCTACCCGCATGCTGCAGAGGCTCTGCAATGCCCCAGCTACCTTTTAAAGGGCCATGGACTCCATCCCCTGTGATTTGAAACTGTCATATGTCCTAGTATATTTAGACAATATAACGGTTTCCAGTGCTACCTTCACTGATCACCTGGATCATCTCAAAGAGGTGTTCATAAAGATTTGAGAGGCTGGCCTCAAGCTAAAACCCTCTAAGTGCACTTTCTTCAAAGAGTGTCTTGAATTCTTGGGCCATGAAGTCACCCAGACAGGGATTTGCCCAATGACTAAGAAGGTTGAAGCCATCAACAAAATGCTTCCGCCCACCAGCCTGCAAGAAGTACAAGTCTTTCTGGATATGATGGGCTACTACAGGAAGTTTATTCCCAACTTTGCCAACACTAGTGAGCCTCTATTCCAGATGTTACATAATGTCCTTTTTGAATGGACTGCCAGCCAGCAGCAAGCCTTTGAGGCCCTTAAGCAAAAACTCAAAGAGGCTCCCATCCTAGTGTATCCTGACTATGATAAGGAATTCATCCTTTACACTGATGCTAGCAATCTTGCTATTAGGGCTATTTTAGCCCAACTAGATGACAAAGGTGTGGACCATCATGTGGCTTATACTTCCTGTGTTCTAAACAAGCATGAGAAGAACTACAGCGTCACAGAGAAAGAGTGCCTTGCCGTGTTGCATGCAGTCAATCAGTTCTGTCACTACGTGTATGGTACCCATTTCACTGTTGTCACCGACCACGCTTTGCTTAAGTGGTTACAACAACTTAAGGACCGGAAGGACAACTAGCTAGATGGGCCCTCTGCCTGCAAGGTTATGAATTTACTGTGCTACATTGTCCTGGGATTCAACACCAGAACACTGATGGCTTATCCAGAATGCCCATCCTTGCTTTACATCCTGCGGAGGCTGACCAGTTGTATGAGCTAATTGGATATCCTTCTTATGGGGAAAAAGAGACAGAAGAAGTCCAATTAGCCTTGTCCAAGATATCCAAAGATACTCTCATACACGACAATCAGCTCTTCAAGAAGGTACAAGACCAGTATCTGCCTTATGTACAACCCAGTCTTTGCCTCTTGTTGGTGTCACAAGCTCATAAAGAGACTGTGCATGGAGGCATTGCCAAGACTTTTGACTGGCTCCAGAAGAATTACTTCTGGGAAAATCTTTGTCTGCTTATTCCAGATGTTATTGCTAGTTGCCATGATTGCCAGCTCCAACAACCTAGAGCTGCTGCTCACAAGTTTAAGCTAGTCCCCCCGCAGCACGCCTTTCACACTGTCAGGATTGACGCTGTAGGTCCTCTCCCCTGCTCCCGCTCTGGGTGTTGCTTTATCTTAATTGCTGTTGATCACTTCAGCAAGTTAGTAGAATATTGCCCTACCAAGGACATCACTGCTAAGATAACTGCTGCCTTCCTGTTATAAGATGTTTTCTACTGCCATGGCTGCCCGCAAGTGTTGCTATCTGACAATGGGACTGATTTCAACGCCAATTTAGTAACCTCTGTTGTTGAGGCCCTGGGGTCTCACCAGTCCTTCTCTGCCCCCTACAACCCCTCTACAAATGGGGCAGTTGAGTGTGCAAATTCAACACTGGTTTCTATCATGAGAAAGCTCACTGTCACAGTAGGTTCCATCATGCCAGGTATTATCTGCCCAAGCAAGAAGGCTCAAAAAGCCAGAAAACCTTTATCAAAATTGACCAAGTTAATGGATTTAAATCAAACGGTCAATTGGAAAGGGGTTATGGCTGCTCCAGTCTATCAGCTGAAACTGGTTCCCCCTTGCAAATTGACATTGATAAATTAGCGTAATTTGAGGGTCACCCAATATGAGCTTATCAATCAGCATGGTTGTCAGAAACTAGTCACACAAGGGTTCTTTGCAACCTGGACCAGATAATTACTTGGCAATGTGGAAGGAATAGGAGGTCAAGACTCAGGTGGTATTGCTTAGTCAATTTTTCTGATATATATTGAATAATTTTCACTGTTTCAACTCTAAGAGTTGAGTCCTCCCAAAATTTTACTCAATAAAAATCATTTATCCCAAGTTCCAATTTACTTTTCAAAATTCATCCTGTGGTTGGGTTGTTACAATATATTCTGTACAATCTGATTCTTAGCAGAATCATTTCTGGAAGATGGGGTCCTGCAGTTGGAACTTTGTTAATGGTGCTGTCCAATGTTAATTTTGCACCAACAAATTTTGTAGCTCCTCCCCCATTCTTGAAACTTAAAATTGTGTTGCCTCCCAATGTCCAGAATTTTATTCTGAAGATTTGTTGATGTTGTCTCAGGCCATTTATCTTGGGCTACTTTGGTTAGGATTTGTCAGGGATCCAACCCGTGGGGGTTCCTGAGAACTCGCGGGCAGACGGCCCGCGGGCCCAGCAGGGAGAGCCCACCACAGGATTGGGGCTAACTTTACAATATAAGATAACAATTTTCCAAGGACTGCCCAAGGTCCGCTCATAGGCACCATGGAATCAATCAATCTAGTGAGGGTGATATACATCACCCCAAATACTTGGGTGGAAGTGGATTCATCAGTGGCAACAGATTCTTGCGGGCGGTTGGGCCGCAGGGTGTGGGGCGGCATCATTGGAACCAAATATGCGGGTAGGAAATTATACTTGTCTCAGAATAACAGAGGGGGCCGGATAATTTTGGTGCCTTCTCTGTAAAGGACTTCTGTCTCTCTAGCTCTAGCTTCAGGGCCGTGGATTAGGATCTCCTCCAGAGTAAACTCTGAATACGCCAGGTTGGGTGGGTACTCGGTAAAATGTACTGGGCCGAAGGGAACTCCTGGTGGACAGTAAAGTTTGGGCGGCTGGTCCGCAGTTTCTTGGGGTAGGTGAGCACAGGGAGCAGAGCCGCAAGGAGTAGAATGTAGATGAAGTAAAACTAATAACAAGTATGGTATGATCTGGTTGAACCAAAGGTTCATGTCACTTTATTGCAAGGATGGCAATGGGCATCTTCCTGGCAACCCAGGGTATAAGTATGCCCATCTGTCATGGTAAAACTTTCACAAATTCTGTCGGCCCAGGTTTTCCTGATTACCAGGTCTTCCCAGTCTTTGGTGGCATCAATTGTGGGGGTTATTTCATTGGCTGGTTTGAACTGAGGAATCTCAATTTCCCTAGTCAGGTTGTGGGATTTGTTGCCTCTGGGTGGCCTGCGTTCTATGAGGAAATTCTCTGTTTCCCTTTCTGTGCAGGCCTGAGTTATTTCGGAATCAGTGGCTGGGCCTGCCCGCTGATTGGCTGTCTTATCAGGAACCCCCAGTGTGTAGAGTATTGGTGTAGATAAATTTTGTTCATCAAGCTTAAAAGGATTTTCTGAAGTCAAATTATGTTCTGATTTGAGCTCAAAAAACTGCAGGCAGCCGGGCGGCTGGCCCTGCAAGCTGGCAGCCTGCAAGATGCCAGGGTTCAAGTTTTGTAGTTGGGGCTTTTTGATAAGCATAGCTGATAAGAGTTTGTCACTTGTGACAGGGTTAATTGTTCTGCTTAATCCTGGTATTACAATTGGAAATTTTACAAAAAGATATTTGAAGCCACATTGTTGGTTAATCATTAATTCTATTTGGATTTGGGTGGTAATTCCCCATCACTTAGAAATGGCTTTATACTATCCTGCAATTTCTGTCACATTACTCAACTCTTCTACATCTGAGTTTTTGGAAGTAGTTTGTCATGAATTTGTGTTTCTTTTCTCCTGCTCCGTTGAGATATCTGCATTTATCATGTTTATTTATATCAGTTCCTGTCTGAGCTTTCAGTTTGGGCTTTTTTAATTTGTGGTTTCCATCTCCAGTTGTAGTTGTTGAGACTGGATCTTCTGTTTCCTATTTCCGTTGGGTCATGTCATTTTGGCATCTGGATTATTTTCCTGCTCCACCTACTGACAAGATTTTGCGTTAATTTTTGTCAGCATTATCATTATATTCCGGTTCAAGCCTTAGTCATAAATCCCAAGTTTACCATGTGATGACAAAGGTTTCTGAGGATGCTTGTGAATGGTTGTTGTCCGCAGTGGAGCACAATCCATGTGTTTTAACTGAAAGTGCATCTCTATACCCTTTGTTAAAAAATTTGTGTGTATCTATTGAGGAGCTCAAAGTATATTGTAAGCTGTACACCTTCCATCAGGGTACTACTCCGCTTTCAATATTCCTTCCTCAGTTTCTTGCCTACTGCTGTACAATTGATGTTCCCAAGGTGAATAAACTCTCAGCGTTGTGGTTAGCAGTTGACCAGGCTGCCCAGGATTTGGCAGTTTGGGATTCCCTGTTAGCCACAACTGAGGCCCTGGTAAGCCAAAGTTTTTCTCTGGTCTCAAATCCGTTCACTTCCAAGCAAGGTATGTTGGTAATTGAGGATAAACCTGCTTCACGCTCCTGGTTTTCTGGCCCTTGCTCTGTGGTAGTTCTTTGCAACCAAATCCAAGATTGCTCTCCCCCTATCCTGTCTCAGTTGCAATTGGCGGTGGTGAACAAATCCGCCAATGTAAAGGAGGCCCCAGTAGTGTCCAGCCCTGATAGTTCCTTGGAAATGCTTCAGCATGTTGTACCTGCAAAGTCTTCTGTGGTTACGTCCAAAGAGTTGCCCCTTGTTCCTATTGATTGTGATAACCCTGTTCTTCCAGCTGCTGTCCAAGAGATGATTGGGCATTACTTCCAGGAGCATCCTGCCTTCTTAGCTGCCGTCTGTACCGCCAATGAAAAACAAGACCCTGCCAAGATTACCACCTTTGCTGCAAATAAATCTACTTCTGGTTACTTCTTGTTTTATGGTAGCATTGATAACGGTCAGATTATCTATCAGCCAGCAATTTTTTTGGATACAGGTGCTTCTGAAAACTTCATGAGTGTGGAGACTTCCAACTTGCTACAACTCAAGTACCACCCGGGAATGCTTGTTAGGGGTGGGAACTGTCAGATGTTTCCCTCTTTCCAGCTGAAGAAGCCAGTAACCTTTGTAGTTTTGGGTCAGTCTTTTACCGTGAGGTTCTCCATTTGCTCCTCCCTGATGTATCCTATCATTTTGGGTGTGGGTTGATGGAGAGATCATAATGTATCCACCTTACTGAAATAAAATGCGTTACAGGTGGAACACTCTTTGGATATATCTATTTGTATTCCGCTGTTAGGTATGTCCAAAATGGAGCAATCCTCTCAGACTATCCAATTGGTTCCTGTCCCTGTCCCTGCAAGTTTGGATTTACCAGAATGTTTACAACCCTGGTCTGTGGCATTTGACGCCACCAGAGGCGAGGTCCTTCCCAAGCACACTCAGTTTGACTTTGACTTTAAGGTCACTGTTGATCTGGTCAGAATTGTGTCTCCTATTTACCCTTTAACCTTGAAGGAAGATGCATGTTTGGAAGAGTGGACTTGTGACATGTTGGCAAAAGGCTATATTTTTAAAAAGGCTTCATCAATTTGCTCTCTGTTGTTGTTTGTTCAAAAGGCTGATGGGTCTCATTGTCCTTGTGTTGACTACAGGAACTTAAATAACATCACAATCCCTGATCCCTATCCTTTACCTCTTGAAGCACAGATCTCTAGGTGTGTTGAGAAGGCTAAGGTATTCTCAAAACTTGATCTGTTGAATGCTTTCAATCAAATCAGGATTGCAGAAGGAATGAAATGATTGACAGCATTCAGAACCAAGAAGGGTATCTTTCAGTTCCAGATAATGCCTTTTGGATTGAAGAATGCTCCAGCTTGCTTTCAGCAACTAACTGATTCTGTCTTGGGGGATCTCCTGGGTGTATATGCCATTGTGTATATGGATGATATCTTGGTGTTCTCTCCAGATGAGGAGTCACATAAAGCCCATCTGTCAGAAGTGGTAGAGCGCATCCTCCAGGCCAACTTGATCATTAAAAGAAACAAATTTGAATTCTTCAAATGTAAGGTTACCTTTCTGGGTAACATTATCTTTGAGGATGGCCACATCATTGCCCCTGACAAGAAAGCTGCGGTTTGAGAGTATGCTACGTCTGTGACAGTATCCCAACTCCTTATTTTCTTGGGTACTTGCACGTTATTGAAGAAATTCACTCCACACTTGTCTGAAGTGGCTGTCCCTTTATATTTGGCTAGTGGTAAGATAACTTTGGTCTGGACGCCTGAGTGCGTAAATCCGTTCACAGCAGTCAAGACTCTTTTGTTGTTGTCACCTGTTGTCATGAATGACATTTCAATACTTGTATTGAAACCCCAAGAGTTAAACCCTGGTTCCCAGAAGGCAGATCCAACCCTCCAGACTAGTCCAGGACCCACCAATCCGTTAAGAGATGGGCTCAATTGGTGAATTACTCCGTGTTCCGCTGGCCTACTACAAAGGACCTTCCAAAGTCAACTCAAGTCACACAAAGTGGACGGGGGACCGCCAACTTGCTAAATTGCGTACTTGAGTTGACAAGTTACTCCAAGAACCGCTAATCTCCCAAGGACAATTCCCCAAATGATCATCAGATTGATGCTAACCTGGAGCCACCAAAGACCCAAACCTACATAGCGGTTACAGCTTGCCTTAAAGAGGTTAAAACAAACCCTATTCTCAACTCTGCCAATAACCTGCCAGCATGCCGCCCAGAAGAGGTAGTACAATTGGATTACTCAGGTGGCATAGTGAACAGTGGCGGCAAAACAAAGCATTGCCTTTCCAATTTGCCAGAACAGGCACAACCTGGATCTGCCGCCCTTGGGACCCTAAGCCAAGACCCACATCCCGCCAGCACCTTGTCTGCAAACCTGAATCCTGCAAAAATCAAAGGAGCAAAACCCCATGGTATAAAAAACCTGGCGGTATGATGAAGACCACATCATCATTTTTGATAATAAAGTTTTATGAACCTTTGGTTCAAACAAATCTTACCCTATCTAGTCTTAGTGATCTTCCATCTTAATTCCAGTCAAGTAGACCGCCAGGCCGCCGCCCTCCCCCAAGACCAACCTGCCAAATTGCCCCAGGCATTATACCGTCCCCCAGGAGCCCCCTTTGGACCTGTGCATTTTACTGAATACCCCCCCCCCCCAACCTGGCCTATTCAGAGTACGACTTGGAAACCATCCTCATTGCTGACCCTTTGGCAAGGACTAGAAGTACCAATTACATAGGGTGCAAAGGAAAGAGGGTCAAGATCCTGCCCTTACTGTTCAAAGACAAGTACAATTACCTGCCTGCCTACTTTGTTCCTATGACTCCTTCTTTAACACCACAACCAGACCGCCCCTTGGAACCCACTGCCGCAGCCAAGACCACCTCTACCCAACTGTTTGTAGTACTCTACATTACTTTGACAGGATTGGTAGATTTCATGGTCCCCAACTCCGGACCTTGGTCCTTACTTGGGCAATCTGTATCTTATATTATCAAGTTAGCACCCATTCTATGGTGGGCCCTACCTGCCGGCTCGGCCGTACCTCATCCTGAGCCGCCCAAGGCCTCTACCTACAACTGGCTTCCTGACACCTGTGTTGAGTCATGTGGATCCTGAGCTTCCTTTTG